>JAFVLL020012610.1:0-17475 GCA_021397915.2 Tor tambroides | reverse complement strand
TCTCTCTCTCTCTCTCTGTGTGTGTGTGTGTGTGTGTGTGTCTCTCTCTCTCTCTCTGTGTGTGTGTGTGTGTGTCTCTCTCTCTCTCTGTGTGTGTGTGTGTGTGTGTGTGTGTCTCTCTCTCTCTGTGTGTGTGTGTGTGTGTGTGTGTCTGTCTGTCTGTCTGTCTGTCTTCAGATAATGAAGATGAGGTCTGGTGTAGGACTAACTTCTTGAATGCCTCTGCCTTACGATTGGCTGTGGTGATCAGGGCGGAGCTACTGGAGGTGATGCAGCGAATTGAGCTGCCCGTCTCTCCTCCCGCCTTCGGTTGCCAGGACAACAGCACCAATATAAAGCGAGCACTGATATCAGGCTTTTTCCTGAAGGTAAACACACGCTCTAGAATGCTGCGTTCTGATTGGCTGACTGACTCTCTAGAGCAGGTGCTGGAGAGACACCTGTCTTAACTAGAGACTGACCGATATTGATTTTTTAGAACGATACTGATTATTTCCGTGTTTCTGTGACCGATAATCGGTATGCAGAACTGATAATTATTTATAGTTTTTCTTCTGTTTTTACACAATGATAACAACAGTACTGAACTGAACAAGCTTATTTCTACATCAGTAAATAGAGGGGTCTAAAACTCAAAGAAAGAAAAGAAATACAAAAAATGAAAGCTTTGATCAGGTAACAAATAATGAACAAAAATAATTCTAACAAATTAAAAAAAAAAAACGTAACTATTATTAAAATTCCATAATATAATTATACAGTAAAAAACATAGTAATGAAAGTAAGTCAATGTAAACCCAATGACATTTCTCTATTATTATTATTATTATTATTATTATTATTATTGTCAAAATTCCATAATGTATTGCATTTACATGTTAACTAGCTAACATTAACCACAGGGATTTGTTTACAATGCTTTACTATGGCTGTTTCATTTCAGTATTTTGCATTTCTGACATACAGCAAAATGTAGTTGATATCTGGATAATATTGAAATGTTTTGACATTAGGGCTGCATGATTTGGAGAAAAAAAAGAAGAAAAAAATTGCATGAGATTTTAAATAAAAAAAATGCTCCAGATTTGATGTTCGTTTTTGTAGGGTTGCACAATTTGGCCAATAATAATAATAATAATAATAATAGTAATATATTATAAATTGTGTAGCCCTACAAACAACAACAGCAAACCTGGAACTTTAATTTTAAAATTGAATTTAAATCACAATTTTTTTTTCCTACTTAGATCACAATTAAAATTTTTGCTACAGTACATCTTTAAAATGATAATACTAATGTTTATGGCTGCCTTAATTTAATTTGTAAACATTAAAACATCCAGCCATTTCTCTTGAAATCCGCAGGAGCCTTAAAGCGTCTCTCTTGTTGGATGTTGGAATATGTTGGTGTGTTTTGTTCACAAAAGCATGTTAAAGAAACTCTAACTCAGAGCAGATGCATTCATGTTGAGATCATGTGGATCATTTACTGTGATCATCAAACACACAATTAAATCACAGCCTTTGTGATTTGATAATCAATCTAACCGTATCACAGTTCCTGTTTTATTTTGATTAATCGTGCAACCCTTTTGACATTTCCAGAATTCAGTGCATCAGATGCATGTCAAAGGATTGGTCAGTGTTGAGCGTTCAGGGTCCTGATGGCGCTGTGAGGTTTATTCTGTTTTAACTGCTGAATCTGGTGTGTGATCTTCAGGTTGCTCATGATGTGGACGGCTCAGGGAACTATCTGCTGCTCACGCATCGACACGTGGCTCATCTGCACCCGTTTTCATCGTACCGCTGCCGCCGGCCGCAGCCCAGTCCGCCCAGCTGGGTGCTTTACCACGATTTTACCATCTCACATGACAACTGCATCTGCATCGTGTCTGAGATTCACCCGCAGATGTGAGTGTGATTCTCCACTCAAACATCAGCCTTAAACAATCAAGATTAGCTGTTGATTCACTCTCCATCAGGTCTTCCAAGATTTATTCAGACACCTCAACATTTCTCACATCATCACAGTTTATTCATTCAGAAAATGGGAATAAAATATGACAAGAACTCAGAGTTAAACTGTGCCAGAACAAAATCATCTTGATAATGTCAGATAACTTTGATAGAAAGGTATGAAACAAAACATGGTCAGGTCAAATTTTTTATTGTATGAAGAATTTTTGGGTATAATATGTCACCGTTTACTTTATTTTGCTATCCTCACTTACGTAAATCAACTATAGTGTCCTGAACCCACTAGTAAAAAAATATCAAAAATTATATCATTTTTGGCTTGACTGTAAGTGACGTTTTTCTTCGGTATAACAGTAAAGAAGGTTTTTAGCTGAAATAGATGATTCATATAATGCAAGTCAACGGCTGCCGTCACTTTGAGAGTCAAAAAAAAGCAGGCAACACAAAATGAATCTGATTAGGGGTGTGCATCTCCATAACTGAGGCCGATGTGTTGTGCATCTCGATGCATAGCCAACGATACGATACATTAAAGATACATATGAAGCAGCTACTGATGCGATACAATTCACCCCATTACAATGCAGTGTGGTCCGATTTCCATTCAACACAATGCGATTCAATGCAATATAGGGTTGGGAATCGAAAAACAATTCCAATTCCAGAATCAGATACTTACAGTAAGGTCAGGAATGTTTTGGAATTGATAAAATTCAAATGATACCCAACCCTAATGCAACACGATGCAATGGAAAAAAATCTGATGCTATGCATTTCAATATGGTACAGATAGTTTGCTTTTATTTATTTGGTTCAGACAGACAGCAAATCATAAATTAACTTAAGTGCCTTCTGACTTCTAACACCTCAGTCTCCGTAATGTTGTGAGATGTCATATTCACGCTAGGGGTTGAACGACTTCTGATTTTTTTTAAAGACTGATTTTTTTAGTCGCTGATGACGTCATTAATGAACAAATAAGCATGGAGCTGTGACTCAAACACCTTGTGCACAGTTATGGCATATGACACAGCGCTGCCCACGTGGTTATTGCTCCTATAACAGTTCTTTAGTCTTTGGGTCGTTATATTTCTCACAGATTTCTGCTTGTTATAAATCAGATACAGATAAAGTAGCACAGTAAAGACTACATTCATATGAATGCATTAGTGAGAGCGATTGCGTGTGTGTGAATGAATTCTACCTGGCAGCGTCTCTCTACTAGTAGGGAAGCTGTGGGATTTAGTTATTAAGAAATATATGCTAGAACTTTTCAGTTTCTAAGCTATTTTATTGAGAAATGACAGAACAGTGTTGACAATACATTTCCGCGCTTGACTCTCAAAGTGAGGGTACCCATTGACTTGCATTATATGAATCACCAAGAATCACTGTTTGAGCTAAAAATCTTCTTTACTGTTTTACTGAAGAAAAACTACAACTTGGATGACCTGAGGGGGAGTAAATTAACAGCAAATTCTCATTTTTGGGTGAACTGTCCCTTTAAAACAGTGTTTTGCTTGTCTGTTATTGGCTGAAGCTGGTTTATGTGGTAAACTTGAACCACTTTAAGATCTGGTGTGTGTGTGTGTGTGTGTGTGTGTGTGTGTGTGTGTGTGTTGTAGGTTGGTGGAGCTGGCGCCTCAGTACTATCTAGGGAACCTTCCGGCCAGTGAAGGTCGAGATCTGCTGATGGGCTTCAGACAGAGTTTATTTCCTCCAGATGAGCAGGACACAAACCCTCAAGACCAAAGCCATGAAGAAGAGGGTGGTCAGTACAGCACAGAGACGTGCAGTGTCCAGTAGATGAAATACACACACACAGACACACACACACACACACACACACACACACACACACACTCACACAGAGAGACACACACTCACACACACACACACTCACACACACACTCACACACACTCACACACACACACACACACACACACACACAGAGAGAAACACACACACACACACACACACACACACACACACACACACACACACAGAGACACACACACACACACACACAAACACACACACACACGCACACACACACAGAGAGACACACTCACACACACACTCACACTCGTCACACACACACACACACACACACACACTCACTCACACACACACACACACACACACACAGAGAGAGACACACACACACACACTCACACACACACACACACACTCACTCACACACACACACACACACACTCACACACACACACACACACTCACACACACACACACACTCACACACACACACACACACTCACACACACACACACTCACACCCACACACACACACACACACACACACACACACACACACACACACACACACACACACACACACACACACACACACACACACAGAGAGAGACACACACACTCACACACACACACACTCACACACACCCACCCACCCACCAGCAGCAGCAGCGGCGTCTTCAGACCTCCAGACGACTGTGATCACTCTTCAGCAGCCTTCAGGTCTCATCAGGCTCAGATTTAATATTTCTGTAACTGACTTTCTATGAAATATATATTTATAGATATTTTTAATAGTGAATAAAGACGTCTCTCTGGATGAAGTAAGGGAACGGAGTCCAGCAGCCAATCAGATGAAGCTCAAATCACGTCCAATCACATCAGTAATAAACACTCATCTGTCATGAATCACGGCTGTCTGTGAACGGCATGGAAGCTCACTTACATCATGAAATAACAATATAAAAAAGGTAATTGTGACTTTTTGTCTCACAGTTCAGACTTTTTATCCTCAGAATTGCAAGTTAATATTTTTGACGCCTGAGCTGACTGCGTAACTCACAGCTGCGAGATAGAAACATGCAATTGTGAGAAAAAAATGAAGATAATGTGAGATATAAACTTGCAGTTGCAAGGGGGGAGAAAAGTCAGAATTGCAGGATGTAAACTCAGATTTCCTAGAAAAAAATAAGAACTGTGAGATGTTAACTCAGAATTACAAGAAAAAAGCCAGAACTGTGAGATATAACTCAATCTTAGGAAAAAAACCTCAGTTATCAGATGTAAACTTAAAATTATAAGAGAAAATCAGAATTGTGAAGTTACAACACAGCTGCAAGATACAAACTTGCAATTCTTATACAAAAAGATACAGATTCAAGGTTATGAGATAAAAGATATTGTGAGATGTGGCGGTGGAGAAAGTCCGAATTGTGGGTAAAAAGTTGCAATTAGCCTTTATTCTGTTTTTATTCACTGATGGAAATGAGCTTCCAGAGAACAGAGCGTTTCTACAGTGGCTGAAAAACATTTGCTCACACTCCTGCGTTCAGTCAAACACTACTGTAAATCACAGAGCAGCGTCAAGAAGTGATCTTTAACACTTTCATCCACAAGATCTTCTCTTTTCTATTGGAGTTGTGTTTTCAGTTGCATCACTTTTGGTTTATTTCGCCATCATTTCACATTGGCTGTCTGTGGACGGTGAGCAGCTCCCATTCACAGCCATTGATGTTTTGTTGTCTGCATACAGACTTTCTCCTCTTCCTTCAAACTGACCCTCAGTAACACACACACACACACACGGATCTCAGCGATGTTACTGGAGTCTGACACTGGGATGTGCCTTCACACTGAAGGTTTTCAGCGAGATCCAGCATCCACCATTAAATCTTGTTCACACTCAGAACAGTAACTGTGACTATATCAACATCCACACCAGCAGACAATAACTCTGTTTATGTTCATGTCTCAAAGTTATGAACAAACGCTGTTCATAGTTAGCTGGTTAATACAAAAACATTATTTATCCAGCGTTCATGGAACTTTTTTCCTGAAATTCTTTCAATGGATGTTCATCTGATGTTCTGAACATTCCGAGAACAATCACATGTAACGTTTGCAAAATGATACAATGTAATGAAACAAATGTTTCATTACATTGTATCATTTTGCAAACGTTACATGTGATTGTTCTTGGGATTGAATGACTGAATTCATGTTCTGGATGTTTCTTTTGTTCCGTCACTGAAACAAACGTCATCATCAGTCTTGATTCGTCTGTAATGTGACTCTGAGCAAGTGGAGCTGATGTCTGATGTTCAGGGGTCAGTTTGTGAGAATCCTCTGATTGTGATTTGTGGTTCTTCAGCTCGTCTGTGTTTACTCCTTGTAGTTTGTTTTTGTATTTTTCTAAATGCACCGTTTCTATTTTGTGTGTCAACTCTTGAGTGTACAAATGTGATTTTAATACAGTGAAAAAAAACAGTGGAGCTTTTGATTCATACTTTGTGTAATTAATGCAGATCAGCTGATATTTG
The DNA here is from genome assembly GCA_021397915.2 of Tor tambroides. Classification (NCBI taxonomy): domain Eukaryota; kingdom Metazoa; phylum Chordata; class Actinopteri; order Cypriniformes; family Cyprinidae; genus Tor; species Tor tambroides. Next base: position 11,184 of record JAFVLL020012610.1, on the reverse strand, counting down.
TGCATTGGGAATGACTTGCACTGCTGTTCAAAAGTTTTAGACTTGTAATGTTTTTTAAAGAAGTCTCTTATGCTCATCAAGGCTGCATTTATTTGATCCAAAATACAGAAAAAAAAACAAAATGTTATTTAAATATAAAATAATGGTTTCTATTTTAATATACTTTAAAATATAATTTATTTCTGTGATGCAAAGCTGAATTTTCAGCATCATTACTCCAATTCTTAAGTGTCACATGATCCTTCAGAAATCATTCATTATTAGAATTATCTATATTAGCATCAGTTGTGCTGCCAAATATTTTTTTGGAACCTGTGATATTTTTTCAGGATTCTTTGACATAAAAAGTTATAAAGAACAGCATTTATTCAAAATAGAAATCTTCTCTAACAATATAAATCTTTGATATCACTTCTCATATATTTAACACATCCTTGCTGAATAAGTTTTAATTTCTTTCAAAAAAAATTAAAATTTACTGACCCCACACTTTGAACAGTAGTGTATGTTGTTAGAAAATATTTCTATTGTAAATAAATGCTCTTCTTTTTAACATTTTATTCATCAAAGAATCCTGAAAAAGTATCACAGGTTCCAAAAAATATGAAGCAGCTCAACAGTTTTAGCACTGATAATAAATCAGCATATTAGAATGATTTCTGAAGATCATGTGACACTGAAGACTGGAGTAATGATGCTGAAAATACAGCTTTGATCACAGAAATAAATTAGATTTTAATGTAAATTAAAATAGAAAGCTGTTATTTTACGTCGTAAAAATATTTCACAATATTCCATTTTTTTCTGTATTTTTAATCAAACAAATACAGCCTTGATGAGCAAAAGAGTCTTCTTTAAAAATCATTAAAAATCTTTCTGATCCCAAACTTTTGAACAGCAGTGTTCAAGCTGTTAATGCTCTACTCATGACCAAATGAAAAACTTTATTCAAGCCTTTTTCAAAAGAAAGAAGACATAAACATGTCAGATGAGCAAAACATGCTTTTAAATCATTATAAATCAAACAGGTTGATTGAAATGTTTCATCTCCACAAGAGAAAGCCTTCATGCCAAACGCTATCACAGCACTTTGGGTTGGTTAATGCAGCTGAGACTCCAGTGCCATTTCAAGGCTTTGTCTTCATTTCTTCTTGGATTTGGGCTCCAGCGGCTCCCCGATGTCTTTCCCGCGGAGCTTCAGACCTTTAAGACAGACGGTTAAGCCAAAAAAGGGTTCAATACACAGCGGCCACAGCGCTATGGAAGAGTCGCTTACCAATGACTCTCTCGATTTTGCCCATGACTTGGTTATTCGGGATCGCCTTCCTGCTTTCATATTCGGTGACGACCTGAGGTTTCTCGCTGATTTTCTGTCGAACACAAACACAGAAATGATGTTTCTCAAACAGGAGCAGCACATGCATTAATGCCTTTAACACCCGCTCGCTAACTTCATTCATTAAACTCAAGAACCACAGGTGGACTTTTGGAGTATCTGTACTTTATTTGAGTATTATTTGTTTCTAGAAACTTGTGACTTTAACGTCACTACATTTGAAAGACAAATATCATACTTTTCACCAGTGTTGCTAAATTTAGCAACTTTTCAGACTACCCTGGCAACTTTTTCTTCCAAAAGCAGCTAGCAACAAATGTAGCAATTTTTTAAATTTATTTGGCAACTTTTAGCAACTTTTGATTAATAAAAAGGCACACATTTTCCATCCAAATTACACAAAAAAGGAAACCAAAGATGCCTCGCATCACGTGAATTGAGTTAGCTGCTATTTGCAATTGTTCAATTTAATAATTGTTCATTTATGATACACTTACACCTGCGATTGTTGATCAGTTAATACTCTGTAAGAAAAATGTAAAAGATACTAGTAATTTTCCAGGACATTATCCATCACCCTGTGAACGTAAAAAACCAATACGAAAAATTCTTTCATATTAACATAGTAGATTGTGCCCTATTTTTACAGACTTTTCTTAGAGTGTAGCATACTAACTACTAATACACTGCTTAAAGCATAACTGATGAGAATGTGTAGTATTACTAGTTTAGTAGCTATAAAAAACTTAAATTGTAATCATTCAAAAATGTGTTAGTGTTCAATAATTCGATGAATTTAAAAATACATGTTTTAATATTATATTATGCATATTATTTTATAAACAAAAATATATAAACAAGATAGATATAAACATCTAAATTAACATAATACACTGCAAAAAAAAAAAGATTTTCTTTCTTAGTATTTTTGTCTCGTTTTCTAGTATAGTTCTAGGATGCATTTAGATATTTTTGTCTTGTTTTCTGAAAATAATATCCCAATTTTGTTAGTTTTTGCTTAAAACAAGCAAAAATATCTCCTAATGCGGTAAGAAAAATAATCTTAATTCAAAGGCTAAACAAGATTATTTTTTCTCACCATTGGCAAATATTTAGCTTCTTTTAAGCAAAAACTAACAAAATTGGGATAATATTTTCAGAAAACATTTAAGTCATTTTACTTGTCAACGCATCTTAATTCCAGAATTTGTAGATATTTATAATAAAAAACAAGACAAAAATACTAAGGAAGAAAATCATTTTTTTGCAGTGTAAAATATAGTTTTTTGCTGAGATTTGATGTTGTGATACAATTTTGCGTTGTGATTATGCAATGACGTCATCACAGCAATGACATCACAACGTCATTTAGCAACTTTTAGCAGCAAATTGACCTTCCTTTAGCAACTTTCTCTGGAAATGAGTTGGTCCTGGAAGTAGAAAGTCGTTTCTGTGCAGCAGCTTGGGTGATTTTGTTTTAGACGGTCTATGAGAAATCACTCTTCTAGGGTTACGTGAAGTGATTTCCCAGCATTTTCTGAACACTGACCTGTTGCAAATGTGACGTTCATTTCTAAAATTCAATAATAAGAAGTTAATATTGTGATATATATTAGACACAATACTGTCTGATTTTGCAAAATCGTGTAAATGAAAATCTTACCTATAATAAAGCCACAGAAGAACTGTTGTGTGTCTCCTAACGAAACACAATAAGTGTTTGTCTTGAAGCAGCACTGCACAGAGCGTTCTGTTTGACGTTAAAGTACTGTGAGAGCGATGATATCAAATCTTGCTCTTTTGTTTTCTTATCAGTTGTATTTATATCAATATCACTGTCCACTCAGTTCAAATGTGGATGAATGGCTTCATTTCTCTAAGTTTTTGAACATTTTAAAAGCTCTTCATTCCAGAGATAGTCGGTGTATTCAGTAGGTGTTGCAAGGTATTGCAAGTTTTACATACAACAATAATAAAACAGTGCACTGTACTTCTACTTAAGTAAAGTCTGTCTTTACAGCTTTGACTTGGAGTGATATCTGACCAGCAGTATCTTGTGTACTTTGTCCAGCTCTGTCAAGAGCTGAGACTGACGCTCCAGCTTACAGTGGCCAGGTCTTTCTGGGTCAGACCCTTGTCTTGACGGCCTTTCTGGATGACTTTGCCCACTTCCAGAGGCACGCGCTGATGGTGCAGCTCCTCCGTCTCGCGGTCCAGTTTGGCTGTGTTCTTGGTCACCAGGTGCTGCTTGTTCTGCCCCGCTGACCCTGAGATCCAGCGTCATCTCCAGCACAAACACACGGACACAAACTAACCACGCTGAGAGCGCTTCGATATGAGAGTTAATATGCAATATTCTAATCATACAGAGAATATAGCAACAGCTGTCATGCTGTCATGATCTATGGTTTTTTAAGCAGTATAAATGAGTATAAATACAAAAGAGTAAATATATCGCAGTGTGAATCAGTTCAGTTCCCAGCATGTACCATTCAGAGGTGTTTTCATTATTTTAATTACCCTTACTGTATATTGATCAGTCTGATTTTTGTGAAATTTGAAGTTATATATATATTTATTTGTGCAGATTCATTGTGTTGTGGAATTGCATACAAATTTCTACTGTAATTATCATATTTCATGATTAATGGCAGCTACGCAGAACTGAAATAAAAACATTTATTGTCCGTTTTATGTCAGTTTCTCAACTACCTTTTTTCAGTTTACATTTATGCATTTGACAAACACCTTAATCTGAAGACATTTGCAGTGCATTGGAGGCATATTTCATTTTAATTTAGCTGGGAATTGAACCTGTGACCTTGTGATCTTTAAGAAAGCACAGAAAATGGCTTTTTAAAATGTTTTTAAATGGGAAATTTAAATCTTTTAAAATGGTAAAACAATAACAAAAAAAAATCTAAAATGTAGTTTTAAAAAAGTTATTTTTTTATGCGTGAGAAGTATTAAAGTTTTACTTTTTAAACTATTTTTTTTTCTGATTTTGTTTTGTTTTCATAGTGTGTTTTTGGTGAACAAGTGTACCCAGATCATTAGGTTTTATGTCTGAAATAAGAGTCCAAATGCTAAATAAACAAAAAACATAAATGTTTCCCTTAAGCAAATATTGATCTGATTCAAATAATTCAATCAGTCCATGAAATATCAGATGTTATTAAAGTGGGAGATGTATCTGCTGTCTGTCGGGTTAATGAGTCACATGTTTTACTGTTGATGATGATGATGATGATGATGATGTGTGAGATTAAAGGTTGAAGGTTCATCTAGTTATTTTCAAATATGAAGTCAAAGTAAATCTCTGCTGAATCCTCCAGCAGATCACTCCAACATTTGAACAAACTGGAAGACACAAAAAAGTGTCATGTTTTACATTTCTTGGTGGTCTCCACTTCTTCTCCTCGCCTCTGAGCAGCAGCAATCGCATAAAACAACATTAAAATCAAAATCAGAGCCCTCAGATGCCTCAGAAATATTCAGAGATCCGTGTAATTTTGATATCAGTCTTTATATTTCATGCGCTGCACATCTAACTGGAACAATGAAATCTGACCCTGGACCACAAATCCAGTCATGAAGGTCAGTTTTTTGAAACTGAGATTAATACATCATCTGAAAGCTGAATAAATAAGCTTTCCACACTGTAAAAAATGATTTTCTTACTTAGTATTTTTGTCTTGTTTTTTAGTATAAATATTTAAGAATCAAGCTGAATTTGCTTTACAAGTAAAATGACTTAAGATATTATGTCTTGTTTTCTGAAGAAATTATCAAAATTTTGTTAATTTTTGCTTAAAACAAACAAAAATATCTGCTAATGGGGTAAGAAAAATAATCTTGTTTAGCCTTTGAATTAAGATTATTTTTCTTACCCCAATGGCAGATACTTTTGCTTGTTTTAAGCAAAAACTAACACATTTTTGATCCTTTTTTTTATATCAAGACTTAATATCTTGAGTCATTGACTCATTGTAAATGAGTACTGAGTAAATGCATCTTGATTCAAGAATGTTTAGATATTTATACTAGAAAACAAGACAAAAATACTAAGTAAGAAAATCATTTTTTGCAGTGCATTGGTGTATGGTTTGTTAGGATAGGACAATATTTGGCTGAGATACAACTATTTGAAAATCTGGAATCTGAGGGTGCAAAAAAATCTAAATATTGAGAAAATCTCCTTTAAAGTTGTTTAAATGAAGTTCTTAGCAATGCATATTACTAATCAATAATGAAGTTTTGATATATTTACAGTAAGAAAATTTCATCATGGAACATGATCTTAATATCCTAATGATTTTTGGCATAAAAGAAAAATGGATAATTTTGACCCATACAATGTATTGTTGGCTATTGCTACAAATATACCTGTGCTACTTAAGACTGCTTTTGTCTCCAGGGTCACTATAAGTGTCTAGAGCTTCTATCATCAGGAGAATCTTCTAGACTGCAGGTCGAGCCACATGTTGACTAGAGTTGATCTGCTGCTTCAGTGATGAAGAAGAGGAAGGCTGTTCTGATTCGGACTCATCTGTTTGGATCTGGACTGAGAGGCGGAAGGACCCTTCTTCCTCAGCACTGTCACTGTGTCCCAGTCGCTCTCTGCCATCGCTTCAGTCTGTTATAGAGTCTCTGACAGCAGCAGATGTTTACACTCACTGCGAGACAACAGCGCCACCTGCAGGCCCCTACTCACATACAGTAACTGTACAGTCACAGTCATCGGTTTACTGTAAGAGAACAGGGAAAAGACGAGAGGTCGAGGCTCAGTGATGGGTTACAATTAAATAAGCTGTTATTATTTGTGACCCTGGACCACAAAACCAGTCATAAGGGTCAATATTTTGAAACTGAGATTTATGCATCATCTGAAAGCTTAGTTTTAGGTTTAGCTGTATGTTAACCTATCCAGACCAGAGTCGCTACTGACATTGTTAGGACATTTATATAACACCAATATTAATGTATATTGTCCTTATAATATATAGTAATCAACATTTAAAGTGGATCAAAAGTTGTCCTAAATCCAAAACAATACCTAGGACAACTTTGATTAACTTCTTTTGATCCACTTCAAATGTTGTCTACTGTAGCTATATATATATATATATATATGTGTGTGTGTGTGTGTGTGTGTGTGTGTGTGTGTGTGTGTGTGTGTGTGTATGTGTGTGTGTGTGTGTGTGTGTGTGTATGTGTGTGTGTGTGTGTATGTGTGTGTGTATGTGTGTGTATGTGTGTGTGTGTGTGTGTATGTGTGTGTGTGTGTGTGTGTGTATATGTGTGTGTGTGTGTGTGTGTGTGTGTGTGTGTGTGTGTGTGTGTGTGTGTATGTGTGTATGTGTGTGTGTGTATGTGTGTGTGTATGTGTGTGTGTGTGTGTGTGTGTGTGCAACCCTAGACCACAAAAGCAGTCTTAAGTCGCTGGGGTATATTTGTAGGAATAGTCAAAAATACATTGTATGGGTCAAAATTATCCATTTTTATTTTATGCCAAAAATCATTAGGATATTAAGATCATGTTCCATGAAGATATTTCATATTTCCTACTGTAAATATATCAAAACTTCATTTTTGATTAGTAATACGCATCGCTAAGGACTTCATTTAGATAAGTTTTAAATGCGATTTTCTCAGTATTTAGATTTTTTTGCTCCCTCAGATTCCAGATTTTCAAATAGTTGTTATAAGTTGTTAAATAGGTGATGCATAAATCTCAGTTTCAAAAAATTTTATGACTGGTTTTGTGTTCCAGGATCACACACACACACACACACACACACACACACACATATATGTACAATAGTTTCACTTTTTTTTTTTGTATATATGCAGTATAATATATGTAGAAAGATAGATGTACAATATGTACCAATAGACATAAATACATATTTGCAAATGTACTTTATATGCAAAAACTTTGAGGTATCCTTGTCTGTACTCAAATTACACTCTCTGAATGAGCTGAGCAATGTAATGATCATAATGGCCAGAGATGCTGAAAAAGCCAATAGTTTGGCTTCTTATGGACAATTAGACATTTCAGGCCAAACAATCAGACAACACTTTATTGTTGTATTTCACCATTAGGGTTGTTTTTTCTTTTGTATTGTACTTGAGCAGCTGTGTGTTGAGGTGTTATGTGCCTAAATACATGTTTAGGATAATGTTTTAGCAGATTAGACATAAGATCAAGTTTGGCATCCGTATTTAAGAACGTTTTTTCACTCAAATTTTTTGCCAATTTGAATATTGAAGTGTAAAACCGACACAAATATAAGTTTACACACAGAATCTGCAAGATGTTTAATATGTTTAACAAAATATCTAGATGAAGATGTGCACATTTTACTTATGTTATGTTATGTTTGTTTGTTTTTCATTTACTACAGCCCTTCACATGTTTTCCAGAAGAAGAAATAAGTATAATTGACCCTGATCACCCCTGGCTCTTAATAATGTTGTGTTTCCTTCATGAGCATCATTAAATGTTTTCACATAATAGTTGTGTTTGAGTCCATCAATCATCCTCAATCATCAAAAAGTAATTCAGTAATTCAAGTAATGCTTTTTTTTACTGTAACCTTTATAAATCCAGTTGTGGATTGTGAGAAGCTGAATGAGGAAGACAAATACTTAATTAATGATGAGTTGACTTTAGAGAAAACTGATGTGGAACTAAAATGAGAAATGGTAAATCAACAGGTATAGATGGTTCAACTACATAATTGTTGGAAGGACATTCGGAAATTATTATATAACACATGTTTACCTCCAATAAAAACAGGATTAATAACCTTGCTACCTGAACCAAAGAAACGGCTCTTATCATTAGATAACTGGAGAGCAATAACTCTATTATGTAATGATTATAAATGACTTGTTGTGTGCTAATCGTCTCAAACTTATACTTGGAAAACTTGCAGAGGAGAATCAATCAGCATTCATTAAGGGAAGATTCATTATATTCAAAATCATATTATATATTATTATAATATTTCTCCAAAACTGTTTATATTATGCACTCAGATACTAGTTTATTTAGTCATCAACTGTCCTCAATTAAAAGGAATTACAATATTTGATTATATATATATATACAAAGAATAATAGAATCCATTCCTGTTAAATTTAAAGTGAAATATCTAGGTTTAACAATATCTAAAGAATTAAATACAAGAGAAGTAGTAAACAAAGAAAAGAGAGCTGATAGTGTGAAAACATCTCTTAATCATTGCTATATGAGAGATGTGATGATTATGAGCAGAATCCTCTTCACCAAAGCAGAAGGCACGTCTAAACTCATTATTAATCACTTTCTGTTTCCCCTCAACTGATTAAAAAGTCAACTCTGTTATGTTTAATTTTGTCATGTTAAATATCTAGAACACAGACTGAAAACATAACTCGGTTATGTTAAATATTGGAAGAACAAAACTCATATTAAAAAATCTCAGATGGTAAAGAATATAAAAATAAAGGTCTGAAAGCCACTGAATTTGAGTCAATAGTTGAAGTGCTTAAACAGAATTGGAGCAAAACTTAATTTAACACAGTCTAATTGAATATGGTTGTATTCAAGAGAGTCGGAGGCTTAGATTTTTTGTTGAAATGTGATTTTGAAATTTCCAAATTGCCAATTAAGCTTTCAGATTTCCACAAACTGATTTTGCACTACTGGAGAAAGATATTCACCCACAACTTCACACCACATGGATCCACCTTGTGGACAAACAGAGACATTACAATAGATAACAAGACAGTATTCAGACGAGAGTGGTATAAAAGAAACGTTTTATATGTTGTTGATTTGATGTATGAATCTAGTCACTTCATTCAGTATAACTCATTAATGGAGATATTTGATATTAAATGTTCCTTTAGAGAATTTAACAGTGTGTGTAAAGCCATCTATCTTTCTTTAAATCAATTAATACAATTCAAAGTACTTGTTAAATTGCCTGAGTTAATGACTGCTGAAGTGCACACTGGAGACAAACAAACTGTTAATAAATTATTTACACCTTCAAAAATGAAAATACTATAATTATCTCAAATGGCCAACTGTACCCATAATGAAGGACATTCAGTTTAAAATTATTAACTATCCAGCTGCTGAAATTTTACAGAAAATATGCCGTTTTAAAATAGATTTTTGTGTTGTTGACCTGAAACAATTGAAGATTTATGTTTTTTTCAGTCTCATTTCAGTCTCATTTTACTGATTTCAGGTTTGCTTTATGTAGATGGTCTTTGGAAAAAGGTGTCATTGATGTGTAACATTATTATTATTACTATGGGTAAATATCATATACATAAAAAGCAAGTGGAATAAGAGTAAATCTTCTTTAAACTCCAACTGTACAGCATGATTTCACCATCCAGTTAGGTTCATCAACAATTACCCCATCAAGTTAGGTCCGAAATCTTGGTTTAATCTTTGATGACCAGCTGACTTTCAAAGAGCACATTGCAAAAACTGCTCGATCTTGCAGATTCGCATTGCTCAACATCAGAAAGATCAGGCCCTTCCTAACGGAGCATGCTGCACAACTCCAGGCCCTTGTCATTTCTAGGCTGGACTACTGCAATGCCCTTCTGGCTGGACTTCCATCAAACACAATCAGACCTCTACAAATGATCCAGAATGCAGCAGCACGACTGGTCTTCAACGAGCCCAAAAGAGCTCATGTTACACCTCTCTTTATCTCCTTGCACTGGCTACCAGTCGCAGCTCGCATCAAGTTCAAGACACTGATGCTTGCATATCAAACAACCACAAGCTCAGCACCCGCCTACTTCCACTCACTATTACGAATCTACATCCCCTCCAGAAGACTGAGATCTGCTAGTGAGCGACGCCTCGTGGTACCATCACAGAGAACCTCAAAATCACTCTCCAGATCATTCTCGTTCACTGTTCCTGGCTGGTGGAACAATCTTCCCACCCCAATCCAGAAATGCTGATTCCCTGACAACTTTCAGGCGACAGCTGAAAACTCATGTCTTTCGTCACCATTTGACTTCATCCTTAAAAAAACAAAACAAAACACATTGCTCTCTCTTATACTCTCTCCCTGTCTAGCTTGTACTAATCTGAACAATGCCTGAAACTTTATATTGCAAGCACTTCCTGTATTTATTTGCCTCTTTATGATGAATTGCTTATTGTATTCCTCAATTGTAAGTCACTTTGGATAAAAGCATCTGCTAAATGAATGTAAATTGTTTTAAAAATGAATGTATTTATCATCCTTACTTGTCCAAAGATAATCAACCCCTTGGTGAATTATATAAAACCATGTACGAGTCTCATTTTTTTCCCCTTGCAACAATTTTTTTGTTTTTTGTCTTTGTGTTTTTAGAAGAGCCTGAAACCATTGAACATTTATTTTTTTTCTTGTCCAGTCACACTGCAGTTCTGGCATGATATTTACATTTGGCTAAATATTGATATTAATGTACTGATATTCTGTCACTAAATTTGTTTCAGGTTTTGGTTTATGCAGATGGTCTTTCAAAAAAGATGTCATTGATATTAAACATTGTTATTACAATGAGGAAATATCATATACACAAAAGTAAGCGGAATAACAGTAAACCCTTTTTAAATTGTTTTAAAAATGAATGTAAAAAGAGTCTTTAAAACACTTATCTAAAGATAATCAACCCCGTTAGTGAACTGAATAAAACAATGTATGTGTCTCTTTCCTTTTAAGACTTGTAAGATTTTGTACCCTTTTTTCCCCTTGCAACCCTGAGATGTTTAAAAGATGTTTTTTTTTGTTTGTTGTTTACTCTGTGTGTGTGTGTGTGTGTGTGTGTGTGTG
>JAFVLL020012609.1:0-46295 GCA_021397915.2 Tor tambroides | reverse complement strand
TTCTATAACACTATGTGGACGGATTGCATGAGTTTTGTGTGTGTTTGCATGAACGTGTGTCACCAGATGAGTGCCAGCTCCTCCTGAGGATTCGTCTTCATCTGCATTTCTTTATTTATTTGTCTAGCGCTCGTCAAAATGTTTACTGCTACAAAGCAGCTTTCCAGCGTTTCGAGGCGTAAAACAGAGTCTGAGTCAATCCTGAATTCATTTCTGGAGCTCAGCAGCATCAGCTCATATGCTGTAAAAGAGCAGCGTGAACATTCTGCTGAATGACTCCTTCAGCATTTCACAGAAAAAAAGAAGTCATTCATACAGGCTTGGAACCACATGAGGGGGAGAAAATGATGACTCTCTTTAAAACTAATGTTTCTAATACTCAAATGTTTAGAGAGTTCAAACAAATGTCAGGTAATTCTCAGTGATTGAGAGGCACAGGTGGGCAGTGGAGCTGCTCCGTTACCATAGTAACACCTCCTCAGGTGAAGTGCTTACCTCATTCATCCAGCATCAGCAGCAGGTCAAACACAAACACATCAGTCCGTTTGCAAACTCATTCAGTCATTACTCAAGAATGAGAAGTCCTGTCTCTTAAGGCGAGATGCTGGAGGTGAACAGGGTATCAGATCTCACCACACTTCAGCAGCTGATTCATCATGACTACAGTTTGGTATTACAAGCTTTCTGAAAAGTTATGTTTAAGTATGCAAATGAGGCATTATATAATGAAATATGCACTCATTTGCATACATTTCCAAAACAGAAGTCTGAACATTAGATAAAGTCATGCTCAAAATTCTTTGTTGACATAAAGGTTTTACCAAGGGGGATTCTGGATCTCTCTTTTTATCACTCCATAAATCAGACAGAAAACAAACACATTTTCACCATGTTTGTAGAAATAAAATGTTAAATACGGTAAATATTCCTTGGTGTTAACATTCAACTGTCACCTTTAATCTTTTTATTTCATTTATGTCCTAAGGAGATCAATTTAAAAAACATGGAATATATATTTATGTGTTTTATTCAAGCAAAATGACTTATTTCTTTAAATTGGAAAAGCATATGTGCACCAAATATAGGACTTGGGTGAAAGAAATGGTAACAAATATGGAAAAGATAACTTGTATATTAAGAGATAAATATACAGTTTTTGATGGAGTTTGGGAACCTTTCAATTTGTTTTTAAAATGTGGTGGGGTTGGAAATATGTTAATAGAAGACTAAGAAAAGAGGTGATATTGTATATTTGTGTGAAATACTGAAGCTTTTTTGCTGTTGTTGTTTTTGTTCTCTCTGTTACATGGAAATTTATATGTACATTTGCATAATTAAAATGTAATAAAAATATTTTTTAAAAATGTGAATATGTATCAAACTCCTCAGTAAAAGCCTTTATAATTATATACATACATACATACATACATACATACACATACATACATTATATATATATATATATATATATATATATAGGAATAAAACTGCAAAGTTTGGTGTGTGTAAGAGGGAAAAAAAAACACTACAGATATTGAAACTGAAATCCACACACAACAAATAGAAAAAGTGCAATCAAATAAACACTTAAATATGTATTTTGCAGGTTTTCTTTCCAACAGTCTGAAGGAAACTGACCAGCGCATGAAGAAACACTGGACTTAAATGCTTCTGTGCTGTAGATGCTCTAGAAATTCATCATGCTGCTTCAATAAACTATAATTAAAGTTGATATGGTCAGTATAGTAATTTTTTTTAATAACTGGTATACTTTAATATAATTTACTAGTTCCATTAACTCTCCATCTGTGATGCTCAGTGTTTCTCAGTCTGAGCACTAAACTCAGGATTCCCAGCAGACCTTCACACGCTCACTTAAACTAATGCTGAGCCATAAACAGATAAAGCTTCATTGTGAGCACAAACACACACACACCAACACACACAGAGAGAGAGAGATCTCCATGAAGGCACATCAAACAGAGCGAGCACTAGTCCATATGTCTCTCATTATGAGCGTATGAAGCCTTCATCAGCGCTTCTGTCCCGTCATGAGGGTGAATCCAGCTCTGGTGTCATTAGATGCTGATCTGGGGTCAGTAGAGAGGACTCAGACTCAGAGCTGCGTCTGCAGGCTCTATTTATACAGCAACTGAGCGCTGACTGAAACAGGCACAATAATGAAGGCCTTTCCCACAATCCTCACTGAGCTCGAGTGGAAAATGGAGAATTTGAGGAAGATCCTGAGACACACTGCAGTTATAGATCACGACAAGATATCACACACACACACACACACACACACACACTAATAACAGAGCTAAACTAGCTGCAGATCTAAGATGATGAGATCCTAAAGTTTTATTTAATACCTGTATTTCACTTAAAATTCTAATTAATAACAAAAAAATAAAAAATACAGATTTCCCATAAGATTAAGCAGTAAGAAAGGATTTAATAATGAAACAAAAAAAGATCAAAAGTGTTGAGAGATGTTCATAATTAAAAGTCATAGTCATAGCTGGCTTTGTTAATTCATCAAAGCTTCAATAATGTGGACAGAAAAAAAAAAGTTATAACATAATATACACTATTAAAAAAATGAACAGATTAAGGTTCATTAATGTTCAAAAGTCTGGGGTTGGTATTTTTTCTTTTCATCAAGGACGCAGTAAATTGCTCAAAAGTATCAGTAAAGGCATTTATAATGATACAAAAGATTTCTATTTCAAATAAATGCTGTTCTTTTGATCTTTCTATTCATCTGTGAATCCTGAAAAATAAAATGTATCACCATTTCCACAAAAACATTGGCAGCACAACTGTTTTCAACATTGATAATAATCAGAAGTGTTTCCTGAGCAGCAAATCAGCATATTAGAATGATTTCTGAAGATCATGTGACACTGAAGACTGCAGTAATGATGCTGAAAATACAGCTGCAGATCACAGAAATAAATTACATTTTAACAGACATTCACATAGAAAACAGCTATTTTAAATTGGAATAATATTTCACTGTTTTTACTGTATTTTAGATCAAATAAATGCAGCTCTGGTGAGCAGAAGAGACTTTTTTTCAGAACACTACAAAATCCCAAACTTTTACCTGTGTATGCATAGTTACTCTTGAATATTTGTGTATGTCATTAGTTTACAACAGAATTTCATTATATTTATATATTCACATGGAGGAATGTGTGTGTATATATGTATATATATATATATATTATTGTATTTTTATTTTTTTTTATTTCACAGGTGTTACATGACATGACTTTAGGAGTGGAGCACTTGAAGCAGCTTCTGTCTGTGTGTCACGCCTCATTGAAACACATCCAGAGAAGCCCAGTGGCTGAATCAAACTAAACTCTCTTATTGTCTCCACGGCGACACTTTCTGATCTCCATGGCAACAGCAAGAGTTTTTAAATCAAGTTAATTGAGAGTCTAGAAGTTGATGGCAGGAGGAGCAGCAAAACATCAGCAGACGATCAGTCACTGTACATCTGCACCACAACAACACACAGAAGAATACTGAGAGCTAAGAGAGCCAACACCTAAATGCAGAGCAGCGGGGTTTGGGGAAAATAACTTTACATGTCAAATTAATTACATATAAAATGCATGATTTAAGAGTGTGTTTACAATGTTCTAAAACATCATTTGCCAGATGTGGAATTTAACAGTTGTCCACTTCGTTACATGTAAATTATGTCATCAAAGTTGAACATTTCTGGGCTAAATGTGACCATGGACCACAAAACCAGTCATAAGGGTCAATTTTTTGATATTGAGATTTATACATAATCTGAAAGCTGAATAAATAAGCTTTCCATTGATGTATGGTTTGTTAGGATAGGACCTAGGATAGATATTTGGCTGAGATACTGTCTGGAATTTGAGGGTGCAAAAAAAATAAATAAATAAATAAATAAAATAAATATTGAGAAAATCACCTTTAAAGTTGTCCAAATGAAGTTCTTAGCAATGGATATTACTAATCAAAAATTACATTTTGATATTTATTGTAGGAAATTTACAAAATATCTTCACAGAACATGATCTTCACTTAATATCCTAATGATTTTTGGCATAAAAGAAAAATGGATAATTTTGACCCATACAATGTATTTTTGGCTATTGCTACAAATATACCTGTGCTACTTAAGACTGCTTTTGTGCTCCAGGGACACAAATGAGGAAAATAACACTAATAAATAATAAGTTATAACCTCTCAACTTGAGAGTTGATTGCTTGATTCTCTGCATTAGTAACTCAAGAACCACGAAAAGATCATCTATCTGCCGCTGCACAAACACAATCACACGCTCACAGCTGACCGCTAGTGAGGGACGAGACGGTGACCTTTAGCAGCATCATTTAGAGCCACGGACATGCCGATATGATGAACGACACACCAGCAAACACATCAGGAGAAAATGAGTAATCACAGCAGTCTCCTGAGGAACATGATCTGCTCAAATCAAGCTTCAGCAGCTCTGACACGCACCACAACACACACGAAAACCACTGCAACTGCACCTGAAACAACAATCATGTCACTGCACAGCACTTATAACGGGATCATGAGGAATGAAAAACAGAAACCTGAAGTCACTGTTTTAATTTTTGCATATCAAAATGTGTGTTATAACAGAGTTTAAATCATCTTTCTGAGGTTGGACTGCTGTTCTGCTTTCACTGCATGACTCCATCAAATTCCCACAATTCCAATACAAAATCAACAAAATCTTGCATTTCCTGCAATCCTGCATAATTTGTAAATTCACAGCGAAATAATTGCAAAAATAAATGGCTCACAAATAATAAATGATAAATATCCATAATTTTATTAAAGTTGGAATGTATTATTTTCATGAGGATACAATTACAAGACACCATCCCCCAGGACTGTGGAGAATCAACAACTGGCAGACGATCTGAATGAGTTCTACTGCAGGTTTGAAAAAACACCATTCACACCTCCTGCAACCCCCCTGTCCCCCACTCCTGATCAGTGAAGATGATATGCGTCAGGTCTTCAGAAAGAACAAGAGAAGAAAGGCACCAGGCCCAGACGGTGTTACACCAGCCTGTCCGAAAACCTGCGCTGACCAGCTGGCTTCCATCTTCACACAGATCTTCAACAGATCACTGGAGCTGTGCGAAGTCTCCGCCTGCTTCAAACGCTCCACCATCATCCCCGTCCCAAAGAAACCCAAAATTACTGGACTTAATGACTACAGACCTGTGGCTCTAACGTCTGTGGCCATGAAATCATTTGAAAGACTGGTTTTGGCTTATCTGAAGGACATCACTGGACTCTTACTGGACCCCCAGCAGTTTGCCTACCAAGCAAACAGGTCTGTGGATGATGCAGTCAACATGGGACTGCACTTCATCCTGCAGCATCTGGACAGACCAGGGACTTATGTGAGGATCCTGTTTGTGGACTTCAGCTCCGCTTTTAACACCATCATCCCGGACACCCTCCAGCCCAAACTAACTCAGCTATCCGTCCCCACCCCTCTCTGTCAGTGGATCACCAGCTTCCTGACAGACAGGCAGCAGCTAGTAAAGCTGGGAAAATTCTCATCCAGCACCCGCACCATCAGCACTGGAGCTCCTCAGGGCTGCGTTCTCTCCCCACTGCTCTTCTCCCTCTACACAAATGACTGCACCTCTAAAGACCCCTCTGTCAAGCTCCTGAAGTTTGCAGACGACACCACACTGATCGTCCTCATCCAGGACGGTGATGAGTCTGCTTACAGACAGGAGGTTAAAGAGCTGGCTGTCTGGTGCAGTCTTAACAACCTGGAGCTTAACACACTCAAAACTGTGGAGATGATCATGGACTTCAGGAGAAACCCCCTGCTCTCCCCCCACTCACCATCATGGACAGCACTGTGACTGCAGTGGAGTCATTCAGATTCCTGGGCACCACCATCTCCCAGGACCTGAAGTGGGACATTCACATAGACTCCATTGTCAAAAAGGCCCAGCAGAGGTTGTACTTCCTTCGCAAGCTGAGGAAGTTCAATCTGCAACAGGAGCTGCTGAAACAGTTCTACTCCGCCATCATTGAATCCGTCCTCTGCACTTCAATAACTGTCTGGTTCAGCTCAGCTAAAAAAATCTGATCTCAGAAGACTACGGAGGGTAGTCCGGACTGCTGAGCAAATCATTGGTACAACCCTCCCCACTCTCCAAAAACTGTACTCATCCAGAGTGAGCAAAAGGGCTGGCAAAATCACTCTGGACCCCTCACATCCAGCACACTCCCTCTTTGAACTGTTACCATCTGGTCGACGCTACAGAGCTCTGAGCACCAGAACGACCAGACACAGAAACAGTTTCTTCCCTCAGGCAATCCATCTCATGAACACTCAACAATGAACGTGGAACACACAACACTATTATACATTATTTATTTAACACATACTTATTTACATTTCAAATTTGCACATATCATACTTGTACATACATACTTGTCCATATTATATATTGTGTTTTTGATATTTTGTACATTGTTTATTTTGTATATTTGTATATTATTCCTTTTATTATATGTGTCCTGTCACTGTCATTCTGTTGCACTATGGAGCTTCTGTCACTAAAACAAATTCCTTGTATGTGTAAACATACCTGGCAATAAAGCTCATTCTGATTCTGATGTTGCGCACATGATGTCAATAGCTGTTTCATCCAAAGTTACGAATTTTACTGCATTTGTGAATAAAACATTGTTTCCTTCCAGTGAGTTGAATAGAACAAAACGATCACTTCCTGATTAACTTGTGCTAAATATCATGAAGAAAAACTAGAATTTCAGATGCTGTGCAATGATATCGGTCTATTGGTTGGTCCAGGTTTATGCTGTCCAAGTGCAAAGTAACGTCTTTTTTGATGTACATTAAGAAATTTATTTGGTAAAAGTGTTTCCATCATAGTTTATGTGCATGTTTTCTTACCGGATAAGAAATTTATCTGACTGCGTTTTTCATGCGATATTCCAAAATGAACATTAAAAATAGGTGGATGGAAACGTAACCGTGAATCTTTCTCACCTGAGTCTCACATAACCAGGGTTGCCAAGTCTGCAGTTTTACCTCCCAATCGGGCTACTTTTACACTGTTGCCTCAGGTTGTTTTTGAAGTCTGAGGATTAAAGTGATCTCACCAGAACGACAGCGCGACGCGACAGAATCAATCAAATATCACAGCCAATCAGAAGCGTGTGTGGGCGGGCTCTCCCTTGAAGCACACTGCATGTTTATAATCCAATTCACAAATATTAAACCTTTTTCACATTATTAAAAGTACATACTGAGTGACTGAGACCATCTTTGTCATAGAATACGCTTGTTGGTTCGCACTGAGTTCGCAGTTTTAATGTACACCTTATTTACAAGATCTGAGGTAAACTATCTGTTGTTGCTTTCAGTATGGCTATAACGGTCACACAGAATGATATTCAAACACACATTAGACACGTTTAACTTTGAATAAAGCACATAATCAGTACCTGAGATTATCACTGTCATTAGTTTGTATGTTGTTGTTCCAGCCGCGACGTCGCGGAAATAGAAACCGTTTCTAAATTAGAAATTTTGTGTGTCGCCGTCGCGACTAGTTAGGACAAAAACTTTGATTAACATGGAATAGATACCTTTTATCACGTGTCACGGCGTCGCGTGTAGTTAGGACACGATGTTATTCTACTTTTTAAAAAATGCCAATTTTTCGCAAAATTTCTGGAAATTATCACCACAAAATCAGTAATTTTGATTAAAAAAAAATATATATATATATATAAAATAATTAGTGGTGTCAAAATTAGCGCGTTAACGCATGCGATTAATTTTTTCTGATTAACGCGTTAAAAATATTTAACGCAATTAACGCAGGGGCGGGGCTAGGGTTGGCCACCCCATTCGCAACTGCTGCCTCTGTCTCTTTTTCCTTGAAAAGGATTGCGTTTATTTAGATGCAGAACATCTTTATGACCACATCAAACGGGAGACGTTTCAGACGCGCTCTAACTTCGCCTACGCTCTTCAAATACACGCACAAAGGTGCCGGCGCGCGCTGTAGCCTGTATCATTTCATATCAAACAGCGAAAGAAACTACATGCATGCAATGTCCTAGTTATGCCATCAGTTAAGGCATGAAGTTACCAAAAAGGCGATTAAAGCTGCCTTAAAACTGCGTGCATGCATGCAATATGTTATATATGCGTCACATTTAAGAACATGTCTCTGAAATGATTTTAAAAACTGTCCTGAGGCACCCCAGCACTGTCTCCCTCATCTAAAAAACCCGATTCAACTCGTCCGCTCATTAGTAGAGACTTTAAGTCCTGAAGTGGGTCAGAAAAGGTAAAGAGAGTTGCATGTCAGATCCGCGTCACGTTCAGCAGCAGCAGCTTTTAAAGCTATAGCAGGCAAATAAGCTAATAACCAGCTGCTGTGATGTCTATTAATCCAAGAACCAAAGAAAAAAGAGGAAATCAATCACTTTTAGAGCTTTAAGGGGTTCATCTATATTTAATTTAGAATTTAGTGTTTGGTAAGTATTCATTTTCTGTATATTTCTGCTGAAGGGCACAAGTAGCTAAATATGTCATTTATTATAATAGGTTCATGTGATGATTGTTTTAAGTTCACTTAAATTAGAAGTTAAGTCTAATAAATGTTAAAATTTATAGATCTAAATTATACTGTAATGCTGACTGGCTACAGTCAATGGTTAAATATTCAGGGGAAAAAACTATTTTATAGAGACATCAGTAGTATTGATATCAGTGATGCTGGCCTTCAATCATAAAAAAGATGCCATTAAAGAAATATTAAAAATATACTGTCTTTATTTTGTTTGTACATTGTACATCTGAAGATTGAATACAAAATTATTGCAATATAAAAGTATATTTAAAAACTTTAATGTTAGGTGGAATTAATTGCAATTAATCGCGATTAATTTGAGAAAAATGTGCGATTAATTAGTTTGTTTTTTTTAATCGATTGACAGCACTAATAATAATAAAACTGTACAGTGATGGATGAGACTGAGGTTATTTTCTGTGGTGACTCATCACAGCAGCATCAGTCGATCAGTTTGGCTTCTAGTGTTTCCCGCTGCCTGACAGTTAAACGGGATGCTCTCTCCCGCTGCCGACGGAAACAGAATCCCGCCAGCATTCCTCAAGACAGAACCATCCTGTTGCTGTGGCAACCGTAAAAAAAGAGCGGGAGCGGAGCGAGCGACGGACGTTCCTCAGAGAGACCAGAAAGAACAGAGACGCAAATGAAATCAAATGAATGAGAAACTCCCATCACAGCACAACACTGAACACTTCAAACTAACCTGAGCATCATCATCTCCTGCAGACATGTAATAAACACACAAAAACACCCATTCATAATGATAATAATGTGATGCACTTTGAGCTGCATTCACTATTTCTATATATTTATATTTTATACTATTTTTTTTAAAGCATTACAAGTGTAATATACTATTGGTCAAAAGTTCGGAATAATTCATTTTTGTGAAAACCACTTAAAGATTTGAGGTAAGATATATAAAAAAAACAATACTTTTATTCATCAAGGAAGCATTAGATTGATCAAAAGTGACTGTAAAGATTTGATAAACATTTATAATGTCAAAAAAGATTTCTATTTCAAATAAATGCTGTTCTTTTGAACTTTCTATTCATCTGTGAATCCTGAAAAATAACATGCATCAAGTCTCAACAACATTTTCTAATAATGCTTCATAATATTACGGCTTTGACTGTTTCAAATAAAATTACATTAAATAAAAATCTCTCTCAACTTTTGAACAGTGGTCTTTATAAATTTAAATTATGATTTTAATAATATATTAATTTTGCAATTTGGAAGGAAATTCAAAGGAAATCATAATAGTTAGGGTTCATTGATCACATTATCATTATTATGGACCAATTTAAATAATTTCACTCTTCTGGTAATGAGTTCAGAAGGTGCTGTATAGAAATGGCCACAATAAATGTGAAAAATGTCTTCACTTTTATGTCAGATCACATAATGGACATCAACTGTGATTTTAATGTCTGTCATATGCATGTCATCCAGTGTCACACACAGTATATGAATCTATACGACAGTACATCTAACAGTTGGTCCAGTGTGACAGATGTTAAATTCACTAAACAGTGTGCCATTATGTTGTTTTCATCTGCACACTGTGATGTTTCTCTTTTCAATTTCCACTTGTTTGATCACTTGTTACTTCACAATGTGTCAGAATGTACAGCGCTAAAGAGAAGTGTGTGTTGTGGGTTAATTGCATTATAAATAGTCCCAGTAAAGGGATTTGTATTGCTAATTAGTCTTTGCGGCATTGTGCTGGTGTTATCTGTCAGCGGCGCTTTCAGATCTCTCTCATCTCGCTCTCTTTCAGCGCAGGTGAATCATTTCTCTTTGATTTCTGCTGCCGTCTGTCAGATCTCTCAGTCAAACGGATCAATCGAGCCCTTAATCTTTCACATTCAAACACACAAACAGGCTCCACCAGCACCTCTGATAGCAGCTGAGTGACAGGACGCCGCAAAAACTCACAAATAATTGTTATTTAAGACAAATTAAGCAGCGTGAGAGAAACCAGAAGGCCAAAACTCAGACGTACACAAACAGAAAAACAAGCAGATGCGTTTTCCACACTCCCGTCTCTCTCACTCCTCATTTCTAAGTCTTTTTAAACAAAAATACTCACTAAATGAAATGTAAATGAAGAATCTAGTTTCCATTCCTCCATAAAGAGCATTTACTGAAACTAAACTGCAGCAGCAACTTGTTTCTACTTTTCTCTCCAAATTATTACACAAACTATGAGAGCACGCCTTTAAACACTAACACTTAAAGCCTTTATATATCTAATGCATTATAAATGTAATTTCATGCATTCATTATGCATTGTAAAGCACCTTAAAATGCACTGTATGATCTCATGAATAATAGGCATATGACAGTATCAAATTTTCATGTTGTGATAATTGCTGAAGCTTTTAACGGTGAATATTTAGTTGCAAAAAGTGTTGTTATACAATAGCATGCATAATAATGTTTTTTCTTATAACAAAAACAGCTATATACATTGTGTATTGATTTATTGTACTTAAACGTTCAAAGTAAAATGTTTCAAACAGATGCAAAAGAATTATAAAATACAATATCTAACGCTTTACAACAATGTCTGATTAGTAAACATTTGTTAATGAACTAACCAATGTTAACAATGAGAAAAGCTACATTTGTTACAGAAGTTAACGTTAGAAGTTAAAATGCAGATGAACTTTGTTAGTTGTTAGCTCAGCTCCATTAAATAATAGTTACTACTTTTGATTTTAATAATATGTTGCTAAACATTAACTAAGAAATTAACATTAACATTAAGATTAATAAATGATTTAGAAGTAGTTTGCATTGTCCATTTATGTTAACTAATTAATTAACTAATGGAGCTTTATTGTAAAGTGTTACCGTTACAATACGCCTATAAAGATTCAGAGCATCTAGGACATGCAGTCCAGATTAAAATGTTAAAATAAGTCACCTGTTAAGTCTTTAAGTATAAAGTGTTTGGTATCAGATGACATACGAATAAAAGCAAATATTCTCTGAATTGTCCTTATGTAACACAGAACATTATTTCTCTAGAATAATCACCTTCTATGATGTGATGTTGAATATCTGACATGATGAGTAACAGCTGAATATGAGTAACAATGGAAATCAGAAACACCGCTGACTGTTAACAGCTTCAGATTAAACATTCAAGCAACTAACCTCCATACACACAAACTCACTTAAGTTGAGTCACAGCTCTGTGTGTGTGTGTGTGTGTGTGTGTGTGTGTGTGTGTGGTCTCTCAATCTCCATGGCAATAACAGCTGCTGTGGGTCGTAATTGAAAGCAATGAGAAAAAATAGAACAAAGAAATTGGAAAAGAAAATAAAGCAGATCAACAGAGACGAGGAGAACACGAGGCTGTTAATGATGGATGAGCCACACAGACAGAGGAGAAGACACCACAAACCTACAGCGTGATGATTACTGCCACAAACAGGAAATTAAGAAAATAACGACTGTTTTCAGAGTAGTTTCCACACACGCTCCTGTCTGTGATTGGTCAGTCAGACAGAGAGTCCCACCCCAAACTTTTGACACGTCTGACACTCCACAAACCAGCAGAGCATCTTCTGAAGCAGATGTTCCAGAGCGCAGAAGATCAGGCCATTCTGTGCATCTGCTCTGATAAAACCAGAAAATCCCTGGAGCTCTGATGAGACAAGCTGTGCACACACACACACACACACACAGACACAGACCACACACACACACACAGACGCACACGCACACACAGACGCACACGCACACACAGACACAGACAGACACACACACACACACACACACACAGAGGCACAGACGCGCACACACACACACACACACACAAATAGACACACACACACACACAGACACACGCACGCGCGCACACACAGACACACACACATATGGCAAGCCAAAGTGGTCATAAACGCCTGCTCGGGCGTCTGATTGCACACTGACACGTCAAAAGCGTGCGATTTGACAGCAAAACGCGCGTTCTGGACGTGCGTTTTGCCATGGAAACGCGCGTTCTTAGCGCGCGCTTTGGGATTATGGAGAACGCGCATCCTCGACGTGTGATTTCCTATAAAACGCGCGTTCTTGACGCGCGCTTTGGAGTCACCAAAAACGCGCGATTTTGACGTGCGTTTATCATAACAGGAAATGGCGAATACGTGTGCGCTTTGAGTCGACAAAACGCACGTTCTGAACGTGTTAACGGTAAACCAAACAGGCAGAGCAAACGCTCTTTGAAATATCCACACAGGCGAAAACAACGTGCTCTCTCTAGTGTTCTCAAATGGCATCATTAAAAGCGTGCTGACTTCATTGCCCGATTCTGTCATGCTGTGTCCGCTATATATACGGGGTATTACGGTAAGGCATTGCTGACATATTATTTTCCACTTGGTCCTAATGACAGGATGTTATGTCGTTTAAACGACATTTTTAATTTATATTTAATTTTTTTTTAATAACGACATGTCATAAAAACGATATGTTTTTTTCCATAGATGATATTAGGCTTTATCGTTACATTATGAGCAGGCGTTTATGACCACTTTGGCTTGCCATACACACACACACACATACAGACACACACACAGACGCGCGCGCACACACACACACATACAGGCACAGACACAGACACACACACGCACACGCACACGCGCGCGCGCACGCACACACACAGACGCGCGCGCGCACACACACACAGAGAGACACGCACTCTCTGTTCTCTCCCTTAGGGTTGTATAAACTCACAGACGTCTCTCTCCTGAGCTGATGTGCGTCTAGATCCACTGAGATCTCAACGCTCAATATGATCACTTCACAGAATTAATATTGCGTGTGTACACTACCAGTAAAAAGATTTTGAACAGTAAGATGTTTAATGCTTTTTTAAAGAAGTCTGTTCTGCTCACCAAGCCTGCATTTATTTGATCCAAAGTACAGCAAAAACAGTCACATTCTGAAATATTTTTCCTATTTACAGTAACAGTTTTCTATTTGAATGCATTTTAAAATGTAATTTATTCCTGTGGTTTCAAAGCTGAAACAAGTAGAAATTAGCATCAATACTCCAGTCACAATCCGTCAGAAATCATTCTAATATTCTGATTTGCTGCACAAAAAAAACATTTCTTGAGCAGCAAATCAGCATATTAGAATGATTCCTGAAGGATTGTGACACTGAAGACTGGAGTAATGATGCTGAAAATTCAGATTTGATCACAGAAATAAATTACATTTTAAAATATATTCAAATAGAAAACAGCTAGTTTACCGTTTTGCTGTACTTTGGATCAAATAAATTCAGGCTTGTTGAGCAGAAGAGACTTCTTTCAAAAAAACCTTCTGCCACACCTAGCATTGGTAGGAGGTTTCTAGGCTGTTCTGAATGGTTGTCAGGGTGTTGCTAGATGGTTGAAGCACATTCTGAGTGGTTTTCAGGTTATTGTTAACGTCAGCTGGATATTCAAACCATTGAGCACAGACTCACAGTCTCACTGACGGCAGACACGGAGCGCTGATTTTATGAGCTGATGATCCAGTGGATAATGACAGCTCTTCACTGCTCTTTTGTTCATGTATGAGACAGAGAAATCTCTGAATCTCCTCCAGAAACACAAGAGAAACACAGAGATGAAAGACAGAGAGGCACTGATCCTCTGAATACTGATGGAAACAGCTTGTTTGTTTGTTGTGTTTCAGTGGTAAAGCTGAAGTCGGATGTTAATTGCATCTCGTTTCGTCTCTAAATGATGCTGTTAACATGACATTTACCTACTAAACACACACCGATCACAGCAGCTCCTTCACCTCACAACAATGACAACAAACATTACGCAAATATCACAGCAGATATTAGACATCTAATGATCAACATCTCAACAGACCCCAATAAACCTCCAGCATGATCACACACTCACACACACACACACACACACACACACTCACACAGGTTTCCATGCTTTATGGGTTCATTCCATAGGAATATTTTTTTTTTCTATTGTACAAACTGTATTTTCTCTCCTCTTATCCTAAACCTACCCCTCACACAAAACTACAGGCATTTTTACATTCTCAAAACACTTCATTCTGTATGATTTATAAGCTTGTTTCCTCATGGGGACCAAAAAATGTCCCCACAAGGTCAAAATTTACTGGTATTACTATACTTGGACATTTGGACCCCATAAATGTAGGAAAAACCAGTGCACACACACTCACACACACACTAAATGACATCTGTCTGATTTGTGTGATGCTTCACTGTTTCTGTGTCAAATGTTGAATCAAACTCTACACTGATCCATAATCCACCTGCTCTAAAATACACAGGTTCATATTAGACGAAAGAGTTTAACAACCACACATCTGAGGAAGATCTAGTCACTGGATTTGAGCAAGTTTCCCATTCACGGACACTGTCAGGCCATTATCTGAATTACATCCTCCACTGGAGTCTATTATTATCATCAGTTTCCAAACTAGTCCAGATGAGACTAACCTAACCGCCTGAGTTCAGCTGATGCAGACTCATGAAACACCCAAACACACACAGAGAGTCTCACACACACACACACACATACACACACACACACACCATCTGACAGCCAAACAAACACCTTCAGAGGCGTTCTGATCTTAATAAAAGATGCCTGACATTTAGAGACATTATTCACTGCCAGAGCTGAAGAAACGCAAGAGCACAGAGGAGAAGAAGAATACAGCTGAGGACGAGAGACACTGAGACTCAGAGAGAGAGAGAGAGAGAGAGAGAGAGAGGTCATGATGTCATCTCTGCACATAAACACAGAGCGAAGAGGTCGAGTGACAGTCTTTAGATACGCTTTCACATAAAGTCACTCTGAAAACACAGCTGAAGAATCTGACAGCACGTCAATCACAGTGATCAGGTGACGTTTCACTCTGTATTGATCTGGTTTGAATGATCTCTGTCTGAAGAACAGCAGGAGACGATCAACGCAGGTCTACCGCAGCTCTACAACATTACGTCAGCCTACAAACCTTACATTTCACAGACTCCTGCTGAGCTCAGATCATCTGCATGAACGGAGGAAGACACAAATAAGCAACACAACAACTCTACAATAGAAATAAAAAACAAACAGCAAACTGACCAAGTGAGCAATGCATTGTGGTCATAATTTAATAATAGGAAAATAACATCCTATTTATTATTTGGTTACTTAAATCTCATGTTTTAAAAATAGAAACACTACAGTTGAAATGGTTTTTCGGTCTTGCATTTTATCTGTAAAAATGTTGGCTGTCATTAAAACAGATTATGGAAATTAGCAGATATAGTTAATGCAACCTCTTATTTACATTAGGTAATCATAGCTGTTTAGTTTATATTTTTATTTATGTATATAATACATATTTTAAAATTGCATTGCATACCTGCTGCTGCCATAATAATGGCCCGTTTCAAACGTTTACATGCTTTCTCTAAACTGGAGCGGTAATGAAATATTGCTTTTGTAAATGCTTTGTGTATTTCAGTAATTAAACTGTGCCTCTTTAAGATGCATGCAAATTACAGTAAGCACAATTGTTACATACAGTGCTTGGCAGTGGTTGAAAAGGATTTAAACAGTGATTTTGTTTTTAATTGATCTCCTCTTGTAAATGTGGATTTGAATGTCAATTAAATTACCAAAAGACCTTGGTGTTTGTCAAAAAACAGCAGGTACTGTAATTCATCTGGGGATTTTTATGCTGGTGGTGGGAGAAAAACACTGATATTCTGGATTCAGACGGCAATAAAATCCACAGAGTAACACTGAAAACAGCTTACATCCCCATTAGAAACAACTACCGTCCGAATAAGTCTAGAAGCTTCTCCTAAAACACTTCTGAAGATCTAGTCACTGGATTGAAGCCGTTTGAGTTTCATCACATCAAATCTGTGACAAATATTCAGTTTTGACTGTATGCACATACACAAGACATTCATCATCACAAAGCCTGTGTTTAGCAGGTTTTCTATGTCTGATGACCTGAGCGTCACATAAAAACAACACCATCCCTTCAAGATGCCAGTCAGACAGCTCTGAGTGGGCGGATCCTGGACAGAAGAAACAAACGATATGCCGATTAAATGCTGTGAAAGACTATAGTTGACTAAACACTGACATTTCAGATTCTGCCCGGCCACATCTGAGCTGAAATAACAGACACTGGAAGTAAGAGAAGCTTTAAAAGGGAAAATATGCATCTGTAATATCTCATACACACTGTAATTATATTCACACACAGACTGAAGCAGACAGCCACTGATTTATCACTGTATTTTGTCATTATATTTCCATCACAGAAGAAGTCCATTATTATTCACAGTTGTGCTGAAAGTCACCCTGGGAAAAAGATGTTCAGCAGAACAACACGTGTCCTGAGAAGACACCATGAGACGCTCCTACAGCGCATTCATCCTCACATAATTACAGCCAATCAGAGGAAACCTGCTTAATATGCAGGTATGTGGAACGGGATTTCAGACCAATGAGATGTGACTGTGGGCGGGGCTAACCAGTGCAACACTGCAGAAATATTAACTGTATTGTGATCAACAAAATTAAATTTCCTGTCACTTATGTTTACAAACAAAAACTCGTGTCTGGTTAGCACATGCTTAACTTAAACCATAAAAAGAAACATTTTTGTTACTTGAAATAGACAAAACATAAAACTGAAAGAAAATAAAATATTTAAAAAAAATAATAAAAATACTGGCTAGTAACATTTCTCATTTTCATTTAGTTTAACTTCATATACTAAAATATATGGAGGCCCATTACCACAGCATTAAAAAAAATAAAATAAAAATAAAAAATCATTGGTCATTGTTACTTTATCTCACTATTTTGGTTTTTCAGAATAGCAAGATACAAACTCAGAATTGTGAGATATAAACTATTTTTATAAAGTTATAAATGCAGATATAAACTCTAAATTATGTTAAAACAGAACTTATAAAATAAATTCTGTTTTGTTTCTTGCAATCTTGATGTAAATTTTAAAAAGTTGCAGGTAATTTAAAATGTTATATTTTGAAGCTTTTATTTTTTTTATCCCTTAGCTAAAGGCAGCTTCCATAAAAATAAAAAAATAAAAAATAAATTTGAAAATCAATCAATCAAAACCTATAGCGATTTTAAAAACAACCTAATAAAATTGACAAAAAAGCACAAAAAAAATAAAAATAAAATAAAAATGAAACCTTTAGCTAAAATTAAAACAGACAAATCAAAATATTAACAAATACTAAAATATCACTGGTGCAGCTGCAGTTGTTAAGGATATGGGCTGGACACCATGCGGATGCACCAGTTGCGAGGACAGGTGGTCTGTTTGAGGCAGAAGAAGACGATGGGCACCAGTTCTGGGTACGGGACAACCAGAGCACTTAACTCACTGCTGACATCATCAGCCACTTCCTGCACCTGCTCCTCTGGCCCCGCCTCTTCCTGCTCAGCAGGCTCCGCCTCTTCAACAAGCCCATCCCAGCCAGGAGAGGCACACAGATCCACGTGTGGCTCCGCCTCCACCGCAGCAGGCCCCTCCTCCTCTGATGTCATGGCTTTGGACCCGCCTACAATTAAAGAGACATTAATGATCACACAGGTTTCTATCAGAGAAATCAAGTTAAACTAGTTTAAAGAAGAACACCTATTTCTCAAGCACTTTTTCTTAAGTCTCTGGAACGAGTTATTCCTGTACACATTTATCTATTCATACAGATGAACAAAAATAAGCTTATTTTGCCGAGCGGTTGGTAAAGGTGGACCGCTGGGTGAAAGCTAAATAAACGGGTTGGTTATAAATACCGCTGTAGCTGCACATAAAGAATGAGCTGCTCTGAAATGGAGAACAAACATTAATTCAACACAATAATGTTCAACCACTGCGTCGGTCCTGCTTGTGATCATCTGATGCTGCAGTCATCATAACATTTATATTTATGCGTTTAGCCGACTTACAGTAGAGAAGCACACACGACCGGTCACAGAATCAGTCTCGTCTTCATCTGTTCTCATAGAGTGGTGGCCAAAATGATTAGAACACTAGTGTTTTCAGCAGCTAAAAATGGTTTGAAGTCAGTTATTTCTATCTTTTGCTGTAGTGTGTCAGTAGGAAATATCAGTTTACATTTCCAAACATTGATTTAGCCATTAATTGTAATAATCCAGTGAGATTTTTGAGATCTGATCTGATCATCATCCAGTCTGTCTGGAATGACATGAAGAAACAGAACAAACTGAGACAGACTAAATCCAGAAGAACTGATGCTTCAAGAAACCTCCTGCAAAGCTCCTGAGAAACTATGAGCAAGTGCAGCTAGAGCAAAAGCTGCTTTAAACACAAAGATGCTCACACCAAATGTTGATTTCATTTAGTTCATATAAAATCTATTTATGACATTATTTTTGACAGCATCCTCATTTTACAGCATTTTTACACAAGTGCCTAAACTTTTAACAGCACTGTAGCTTTGCAGGAGGTTTCTTGAAGCATCAGTTCTTCTGGATTTAGTCTGTCTCAGTTTGTTCTGTTTCTTCATGTCATTCCAGACAGACTGGATGATGATGATCAGATCAGCTCTCAAAAACCTCACTGGATTATTACAATTAATGGCTAAATGAATGTTTGGAAATCTAAACTGATATTTCCTACTGACACACTACAGCAAAAGATAGAAACAACTGACTTAAAACCATTTTTAGCTGCTGAAAATACTAGTGTTATAATCATTTTGGCCAGCACTGTAGTTGAACACTAATGTTCATGTGATTGTCTGACCTGTGTTTGCTGAGGGTCTAAAGTAATTTCACCTGAACTATAAGAGAACATTCCTGCAAGATCTCTCTGATAACATGAAATAGACACACAACAGAAAATGAACAGAAAGAGGCCAGACGACACACACATTCATTCTTCTCTTCAGATCTCTTCAGATCTCAGTTCTGGTTAAAGGAACAGTTCACCCAAAAATGATCCTTCTGTCATTATTTACTCGCCCATATGAGATGTTTAAAAAAAAAAAAAATGACTTTTTTGTTGATACAATGAAATTTAATGGGGTCCAATATTGTTGTTTACAGTTTTTCAGAACATCTCCCTTTGTGTTTGAACAGGTTTGGGAGACATGAGGGAGAGTAAATGATAACAGAATGATCAATTCTAGCTGAACCATCCATTTAATACTATTAATATTCCATGTTTGTCAGCACATTAAGTTCTGGAGGAAGAAAACTAGATCAAACAAGCATCAGGAGACTCACGCATCACAACAGATGTTTGGAATTGTTCACATGACATCAGATGATCATTACTACAGTCCCATTTAAAAATCATCTGTTAACCAGCTATTACACATCTAATCTGAGTCCAGTGCTCATGACACTTGAACTGGTTAAGGTGCAATGAAATGTCACTTCTGATAAACGTGTTTGTCACATGAACAATGTGAATGTATTTACTCAAAAAAGATAATTTTTACTCACATCAGCTGCTCAATGTCTGTAATGACCCTGTTATGTTCTCCATCACAATCTCTTTAACCTGTTCACCATCTCAATCCATCTCCCATCCATCCCTGTGTGTGTGTGTGTGTGTGTGTGTGTGTGTGTGTGTGTGTGTGTGTGTGTGTGTGTGTGTGTGTGTGTATAAATGTCCACACAAGGACAGTAAATCAGCTACATTGTGTGGAGACAACGGTCTCAGATGAATAAACACATTAAATCATGTTTTCATTAATATGTAAAAATGCAGAGAGGCTTTAGTGCTCCTGTCTGTGGGTTTCCAGGTCAGACAGACACTGCTGGAGCCAAACACACACACACACACACACACACACACACACAGACAAACACCTGCAGATACAGAACATCACAATCATGTCTCAAGCGTTTCTCACAAGCAGAAATGAGCTCAAATGAGTTTTGTTTCTCAGATGTTTCTGTCTCAGTAAGCTCACATGTGTCTCCTCTAGAGTTTCAAAGGAAATCTCAACAATGTCTCAAACTGTTCTAAGATGTCCCACAGTACCAAAATCTTAAAATGGTCTTAAAATGAACTTTTCAAGTTCTCCAGGGTTGCATTTCCCAAAACCAAGCCAGCGCAGTCCTGAACGGCTGAGCAATAAGTGTTTATACACACACGCAGACCATCTGCTGACCAAACACATACACACACGGTGTGAAGTAAACAAGGGGTTTTTAACGAGAGGCCACTAACGGTTTAATGACCCGCTATCAGACGTCACGTTCAGTCATTGGACTCACAATCACACTACAGCCGTGCTGATCTGAGGAGACCAATCTACAACAGATGAGAGCTTGAGATTTCACATACAGACACTGATGGGTCATTTTAATCATTTCACAATTCAGAATATGGCTATTTTGACAGAATTTGACTATTTAAAATATAACAAATGGCTTGAATAAAGAGTTGTTCATTTTACATTCTACAGGAATGTAGTTCGCAGATGCTTTAATCCAAAGTGACTTACATTGCATTGACATAATCAAACCCACGACCTTGACATTGACAGCATCAAGATCTGCTGTTTGAGCATCAGGAACGATGAATAAGCTGAATGAGCTTGAACGAGAGAATCAGTAAAACGATCTGATCTTCCCATCACCGCTCTGTCTGTCTGTGTGTGTGTGTGCGTGTGTGCGTGTGTGTGTGTGTCCTCTTGTTTCTCCTCCAATCAGCAGGAGATACAGGTGCCGCATTGTAGGATACAAGCTAATGACATTTGCATATGCCCATTTCCTTATTTACCTAATGAACACCTGCTGGAATGCCCTCAGAAATGATGACACACACACACACACACACACACTAGCAAGCCATTAGAGGAAAAAAATAAATAAATAAATAAAACTCATATTAGTGTACATGTGACACTCAAACAATGAATCATGGCATAGTTTATTAAGAATTTGCATCTATTTGCTTTTATTTAAATCATATCTTCAAAATGTATTTATTTAAATTGGATAGAACCAGCATGACAACAATTACATTTAATCAGTTAAAAACTATGAACATGGTTCAAATATGGCTAGAGGTGGAAGATTGTGTGGTTTATATATGTCTTATATAATAATCTGGATTTACTGATGAGAAATTTATAAACTTAATTATTGCATATGTAAAACACATTCAGTTTCTTACATAAATCTCATTCTTGCACATTTTATGCATGACTGACCAGTATGCATCACATTATGTTTATTATTTTGATTGTAGTGTCTTAAAACTATGTCCTGTTTAACTTGTTTAAGTCACAAAAAACTACAGCATAACAGCTGCTTTGGCACAAAATAAAACTCTCATTAATACTACAGGTGAACTCTGGGAAAAAATAAAGGCTATAGGACACAAACAGATGTGTGTGTGTGTGTGTGTGTGTGTGTGTGTGTGTGTGTGTGTGTGTGTGTGTGTGTTTACAGCCGGAGCGGAGCTGAGATCTGTCTGCTGTATAAACATCCTGACAGACACAAACCTCCATCTCGCTCATCTCTCGCTCTTCCTAAACAAAACACAGACCTGGATTCATTCGCAAACCCTCAAGACATCACAGCATGAGCTCAGTAACATACAACAGAACTGAGCACAGTCAGAGCACAGCTCATTTACACACACAAATGAGTCATTTGATAAGGTTTTGATTGTAAAGAGTTAAATAAAACTGAATTATGACTGTTTAGGCTTCATTCTCATTATAAAATGATACAGAATGAGCCGTTGGGTCGTTATGTTGAGGAGTCACTGCAGCGCTTGTAAAAATAGCGTGTGATGCGTGTGTTATAAATCAGCGGTGTGTGTTTCCTGTCTGAGAGGGAAGCGGTAATCTGTTCCTCATCCAGACGGCTCAGGTGAGTAACATGATTAATGACCCTGAGTTTCTGCAGGAATAACAGAGACTCACTCCAGTCCACACGAGACACTCCGAGACACTCTCAGATGCACTGAGACAATCTGAGACACACCCTAACCCCAAACTGAGACACTCAGACACTGAGAGACATGCTGAGACACGCAGACACACTAAAACACTGAGACACTCTGAGACACACAGAGACACACTAAAACACTGAGACACACTGAGACATGCAGAGACAAACAGAGACACACAGAGACACACTAAAACACTGAGACACACAGAGACACACTAAAACACTGAGACACACTGAGACATGCAGAGACAAACAGAGACACAGAGACACACTAAAACACTGAGACACACAGAGACACACTAAAACACTGAGACATGCAGAGACAAACAGAGACACACTAAAACACTGAGACACACAGAGACACACTAAAACACTGAGATATGCAGAGACAAACAGAGACACACTAAAACACTGAGACATGCAGAAACACTCTAAAACACTCTGAGACACACCAAGACACTCTAAGACAAACAGAGATACACAGAGACACACTAAAACACTGAGACACACTGAGACATGCAGAGACAAACAGAGACACAGAGACACACTAAAACACTGAGACACACAGAGACACACTAAAACACTGAGACACACTGAGACATGCAGAGACAAACAGAGACACAGAGACACTAAACCAGACACACAAGCCACACTAAAACACAGACCTTGCAGAGATAAACAGGAGCCCTTTAAAACTTCAGGAACACACAGAGACCACACTAAAACACTGAGATATTAAGAGACAAACAGAGACACACAGAGACACACTAAAACACTTCACAAGACATTAAGAACAAACAGAGACACATAAAACATGGAGACACTACAGAGACACACTAAAACTGAGATATGCAGAGACAAACAGAGACACACAAGAACACTAAAACACTGGACACACTGAGGCTGCTGTTTCTTTAGGTGCTCACAGGAACACACTAAAACACTGAGATATGCAGAGACAAACAGAGACACACAGAGACACACTAAAACACTGAGACATGCAGAAACACTAAAACACTGAGACACTCTGAGACATGCAGAAACACTAAAGAACACTGAGTTACTCTAAGGAACACTGCAGAAGACACACTAAAACACTATGAGACACACTGAGACATGCAGAACACTAAATGCTGGGCTCTGCAAAGACCACCTCCAGAAACACTAAAACACTGAGACACTCTGAGACATGCAGAAACACTAAAACACTGAGACACTCAGACATTTGAAACACCTAGCTTGCTGGACATTTGAGACACACAAGGGCTGCTCAGAAACTTTACTGAGGTACACAAGGTCCTTCCAAAACCACCAAAACACTAGAGACACTCTGAGACACACAGAGACACTAAAACACTGAGACATACACTGAGACATGCAGAAACACTAAAACACTGGGAACCTCAAGGAACACACAGAGACTTGCACTAAAACACTGAGACATGCAGAACAGAAGCAGAACACACAGAACACACTAAAATACTAGTTCCCACTGAGGTGTAGAAACACTAAAACACTGAGACACTCTGAGACACACAGAGACACACTAAAACACTGAGACACACTGAGACATGCAGAGACACACAGAGACACACTAAAACACTGAGACACACTGAGACATGCAGAGACACACAGAGACACACTAAAACACTGAGACACACTGAGACATGCAGAGACACACTAAAACACTGAGACACACTGAGACATGCAGAAACACTAAAACACTTCAGTTGCCACTAGACTTGCAGAAACACCTAAAACACTGAACACAAGGCTTACAGAAACACTAAAACACTTTGAATGCCTCTGGGCACTGAGAGACTTTTACTAAAACACTGAGACACACTAAAAAATTTTACAGAGACACATAAAACACTGAGACGGCAGAGACAAACAGAGCCCACAGAACACACTAAAACAGTTACCTGAGACATGCAGAAACACTGGCTGCTAGAATACTCTGAGACACACAGAAACACACTAAAACACTCTGAGACACTCTGAGACACACAGAGACAAACAGAGACACACTAAAATACTGAGACACACAGACACACACTAAAACACTCTGAGACACTCTGAGACACACAGAGACAAACAGAGACACACTAAAACACTCTAAGACAAACAGAGTAGAGCCCTGCACGGGCCTCAAATATAAGCCCTAGCCCGGCCCGTGTCCGACAGCTTATCAGAATTACCAGCCCGAGTCTGACTCAAGCCCGTCTTTTTTTCCCCTTCTCCCAAAACAGCTTATACTACTGTTTCAGCTATTAAAATAGTTCAGTTTTGTATGTAATGGCAAAGTGATTATATTTCGTTTCATTTTTTTGTTCGTTATAATTTTTTTTTTTTTTAAGCGGCCAGCGGCAGACAGTGAGCTGATCATAGCCTATGTTTGATCAGGTTACCCAACTCAAATCATCACGACTTGCCTAAAATAAAATCTATAGATATAAAACAGTTCAAGCATTTAACAATAATGTTTAAACATTAAACCTAGATAAATGTGCGCTGTATCCAGTAGTTCGTGTGGAGAGAGCGCACTTCGCAGGACATGGAGGCACTAGCGCGATCACTTGCTTTTTTTCAGTGGATACGCCGTCATTTTTGCTCAAAAAGGTAAGAGTAATACATCATTCGGTACTGTAAAGGGTCTACTTTTTTGTGTGCACTCACAATATCAACAAAAAGTTGTGCTTTTATAAAATAAAGAAAACAAACATGATGCGCTTTGTCGTCTCGTCTTGAACAGGAGCGCTTCAAAAATGAACTGAAACTCAGTGAATACCTCACAGACATGACAAATATATCTATAGAAAGCTTTAAATTAATACTTAACGAAATAAAACAAATCAAAAACAAAAACTCTTTCATTATAAT
Source organism: Tor tambroides (assembly GCA_021397915.2). NCBI lineage: Eukaryota > Metazoa > Chordata > Actinopteri > Cypriniformes > Cyprinidae > Tor > Tor tambroides. Next base: position 20,751 of record JAFVLL020012609.1, on the reverse strand, counting down.
CATAATCCTAATGAGGAGATGGCGAGTCAGGATCGACAATTTCCTCCTTGCAACACGGACTCAGAAAACACAGTTGATATTAGTAAATAATTCAAATATTTCCTTACTATTTCCCCATGACACATTCATGGTAATTACTTTTGCTGGGGTTTTGCGGCAAGCTTTAGCCTATTGCATGCATCTGAACGCAGAACTCTTCAGCTGCGCTGACGGCACACTCTCTGCTGCGGGACAATAAACACCGTTGATCCGCTCTTGTCAGACAGTTGTTTCCACCAGCACAGCAATTTTTTCATCACTTATTGATGGATGTCTAATATATAACAATAAGGAGAAGCCTAAAACATGCCCGAGGCCCGGCCCACATCTGAACTATGACGTGAAAATTGGCCCGAAGCCCGGCCCTAGGGGCGTAAAAAAGTTGGCTGAAATGCAGGGCTCTAATGCAGAGACACTCTAAAACACTCAGAGACACTCCGAGACATGCAGAGACACACAGACACGCTGAGACACACCGAGACACACAGAGACTGTGAGACAGGATGAGACACTCAGACACACAGAGACACTCTAAAACACTGAGACACACAGAAATATGCTGAGACACAGAGACACTCTAAAACACTCTGAGGTACACGGAGACAGAGAAACTCAGACACACAGAGACACTCTCTCACTCTGACACTGTGAAACAGGATGAGACACTCTGAGACACAGAGAATCTTTGAGACACTCAGACACTGCGAGACATTCTGAGACATGGTGAGACACAAAGAGACATTCTGAGACACACACAGATACACCAAGACAAGCTGACAAACTGAGGCACTGTGAGACACACTGAGACCTGTTCAGCATCCCATTAATCCTCTCACTCATACAGTTAAACACAAACACGGAAACCCTGTTTAAGGTCCTCTGCCTTCTCACAAACATTAAAAACACATGTCTATTGACACGGGAAACACTCATCTATCTTCTGTCAGCTCAGAGAACAGCGGCTCTACACTGAGACACAAACCACTTCCTGGCTGATCACATGACCTGGACTGATGCCACAAAAACTTCACACGCTTTCTATTAGAGATTCAACCCAGACCAACTCAGAAATGTTCTAGAACAGCTCCGATCGCAGTAAAACAGGACACACACGCTATGAGTCTGAATAATGCTGTGTTTATATGAGCATCCTAAAGCCGGATGCTCTAGGTCAGTCTCTCTAAAGACATTTTCAAAAATTTTTATGAACAAAACTGGGAAACAGGAACAATAGTTAATAGGAATAAAATATTAAATGATTTCTTGATTATGTTTAAGCATTTTAATTAAGTTTTTTTATAGTACGATTAGTATGATTTTAATATTCAAATGAATATTAATTTTATTAAGAATGACATTTTAATTTGAATATAGGTTTTTTTTTTTTTTTTAGTGATTACCTCTATGTAATGGTATTACAAAACCCCCCGTATTTATTTTTATTTTACCTGATTTAGCCACAGAAGCTGTGTCAATAGGCACAACTAATAATAGGTTATATGGCTGTAATATTGTTTTATGAGGTACTTAGAGATGCCAAGGTGGTTAAACCAAGTAAAAAATAAACTTAAAAAAAAACTGGTGGTTTTGAAACACCAATGCATCAAGGCAATCACTCAAAATCACAAAAAGTATTAATTAAATTAGGAAAAGAGTCAAGCCTTGACCAAATGTCAGTTGATATATTAATGTTACTGGAGGATGTCATTCTGTTTCAACAAAACAGCATCATTCAGTGTTGTTCTGCAGGGAAACTTTATAGACTATCATGATCATCATATGAGATGAAGGATAATCAATATATGAATCAATCTGACTGTTCCTCAAATATCATCATCATAATGCACATGTGCAGAGATCAATCACACAAAGCAGTGCAATCATCAGCTTCATCTTACTGACAGATACTCAAACAGCATCCGACAGGAGACGGTCACATGACCTCACATCTCACTCCTATTGGCAGTCGCCACTGCTGCTCATTTGCATTAGGTTAAACTTTTCTCAGCTTTGTGGCATCAAAAACAATCACAGAACTCACATCTCATGATTTCTGCTCACTTTGTTGCTGCAAACCACTGTATGTGTGAGAAAACAGTCTTAATAACAACAACAAGCTTGTCTAGTGTAGGATGACACATTATAAACTTGTGTTTCTGTATGAATATGATATTTTCTGCTGCGGTGTGGTATTATGAGATCTGTATGTCTGCTGATCTCTACAGGAGCATGAGACGCATTCAGATCACGACTAATGAGGGTCATTATGAAGAACTGGGACAGTCTGAATTACACATTACTGGGGTAAAACCCTACAGCCGCTCCAACCCAGACAAACACACCCCAGCCCATCTGACACACAACACATAATAATGATACAGAATCACTGGAAACCGCTGAAGAGTCACTACTTCTGCTCTGAACTACAGAAAACAAGCGAATGTTCAGAGTGATTATGGGACTCAACACATCCACACACAGAAATATCTCAAGATCTATAAGCTCAGTCTATATTGAGCTCTATATAATCCACACACACACACCTCACGTTGCATAACGTGACAATTTACATAAGTGTAAAACACACACCTACACAGTCTTGTTTAACAAAGAGGCACAAACACAGGGGGAGGCAATGAACGAGACACGAGACGAGAAACAGAACAAGGGAATGTGCAGAAATCAGATCAGGATCAGACAAACATCTGACACACACACACACACACACACGCACACAGACTGATCTGGAGGTTTAACATGAATGAATGTGGCCACATTACAGCCCAAAATAATTGGAAGAGTTGAAATTATATTGTGCGTAAAGAAAAATAAGTCTGTTTTTATGCCATTAAGATTTGTTGCATTACGACACACACATTTACTCCACATTATCATTACTGAAATGCATATTTTGGGTTTTTTTGCAGCTCAAATTATTCTCATTGATGATTCTCATTAGTACATATGTGACCCTGGACCACAAAACCAGTCTTAAGTGTCAATTTTTCAAAATTGAAATTTATGCATCATCTGAAAGCTGAATAAATGCTTTCCATTGATGTATGGTTTGTTAGGATAGGACAATATTTGGCTGAGATACAACTATTTGAAAATCTGGAATCTGAGGGTGCAAAAAAAAAAAAAAAAAAAAATCAAAATATTGAGAAAAATCACCTTTAAAGTTGTCCAAATGAAGTTCTTAGCAATGCATTTTACTTATCAAAAATGAAGTTGAGATATATTTACGGTAAGAAATTGACTAAATATCTTCATGGAACATGATCTTTACTTAATGTCCTAATGATTTTTGGCATAAAAAAAAGGATAATTTTGACCCATGCAGTGTATTTTTGGCTATTGCTACAAATATACCTGTGCTACTTAAGACTGCTTTTGTGCTCCAGGGTCACATATCTGTTTTAATGCAGGGCTCGCAAAATCACTAAACGGGGCTATTGTATCTTCCAGTCGGGCTACCAAAATGCATCAGCGCCCTATATTGAATACTGATATAAAATTCCTACCTTGAATTGTTGTTTAAATGCTTGTAGTGGTGAAACGGATCATATTTGACCATTTGCATGTGTTGCCAATTTAAATACTCAAGCATTTTAAACCATTCAGGCACATGAAGAGGCAAAAGAGATCAATACAGTACTCACGTGCTGTTATTCACGCAAAGATTAATCTACATTTAATTTATACTGTGAACACATGCAGTGTTATGTTACGCTTAATTACATTTCTGTACCTGAAAACTAATGTTAGATCTTATTTCATTTGTAACTTTGTTCTATTTTATTTATTTTTGCCTGTAATATATTTGTTCTTATTACATTACTAACAGTTCACTTGTCTTTAATAATGTTTGACCTTTATTAGTTATGCTACTATTTTTTTGAAGAAGTGTTCTTAAAATAATGAAACTTTTTTTTTTTTTTTTACATCTGTGACTATGATGTAAACCATGAGATTTGAGATCCATTGCACTCCTACTCTCTTGACTTGTTATTTTAAGGAAAAATACAATCATGAAAGTTTTTGATCATATTGATTTGAGTTTAACTGATGTCTTTTTATTCAGGCTTCATTTTGGGCTACCAAAATCCAAAAGAACCTACCAAAGATTGCCTGCCTGAAGGGCTACCAGTGATTGTGAAATTTTGTGAGCCATGTAATGTATTACTATAGAAAATACAACAATGATTGGATTTTAATTAGCATTCAGCAAATGTGATGTGCTAAATAATGAATAAATTCTTGACTTAAGTAATATACTCTTTGTTTCACATTAGAATAACTAGAATATGAGCATAAAATGTGTTTATCAATGTAAAAAATAGATAAATATTGGATTTAAAAACACTATTTAAAAAAAAAATAATTTATTTTAATTTTGTAGATTTAGGAAATATGAGCAACATGTTCTTGAGAGAGTGAGATTCACAAAGTTTTGCATGAATTTCATGTCACTTCCTCTCTGGGCAGGAAACGAACACTGAGCTCAACACAGCAGAAGCAATGAAACATTTAATGACTGATATCAAATGTGTCTCGACTCATTTATCAGTGTGTGTGTGTGTGTGTGTGTGTGTGTGTGTGTGTGTAAGAACTGAAGGACAGACAGACAGTCTTCAGTGGTGAAGTTTAATGTGGTGTCTATGAATAGCAGCTCAGGATTGATCTCTCTGCGTGGGCAACACACACACACACACACACACACACACACACACTCTCTCTCTCTCTCTCTCTCTCTCTCTCTCCTGTCTCACCCTGTAATTAATCCCACCTGCTAATAAACAATCCCACTGCAAATAGCTGCCTGGTAATTGTGTGTCCTGAAGTGAGCTGAATCTGACAACACCTCCCTCTACAGACGTCTCAATGGTGAAAATGATTCATAAATAACAAAACACTGGACTAGATAAATGTGTGCATGAATATAAATATCACACACACACACACACACACACACACACACTCATGGCTGTGAATGGACTGCAGGTGTTCACATGACTGATATTCAGACTTCCACACAACAGCTACACATGCATTGGTAGCGGGGTAAAACAGCTTCAATTTAAAAACGTACTATAAGCATGGAGTTCATATCACGTCACTGACATTTCACACAATGTGCCCTGTAATTCTGTTCAGTTCCACAGTGTCAACAAAGACTCAGAATTCAAAGCTAATCAGAAACAGACTGACAGTCCTCTGAAACACCAGCAGAGCCACACAAACAGAGACTCAATATTGAGATGCTGATCAGGGGTACGTTTCCCGAACAACGACGTAACTGGCTGATTAACCACCATAGTACAATGCATTGTTTTGGAAACGAACTAGCTAGTCACGACTGTTTCCCGAACACGGTAGCATCTCCGTCGTTTGAACCACATTAGTTCAAAAACATAGGGCCATTGTTAATGACGTCACACGCATGTGGTGTGATTAGAGATCTCTAAGATGCTGCTGTATTGAACATGGCACCTACTGACTAATGTACTATTTTTTGTTCCCTGTCATTGTGCTTTATTTGATGTTTGATTCATCGTGGGTTCCTTCTTATGTCATACTCCAGGGTTCCCTTAGAAATTTATGCACATGTGCACTTTTCAAAAACGGCGCTTACAATGGACGCGCAAAAATACATAATTAAAATGCATTTTATAATTAGATATAATGGAAGATACAGATAGTACTGCATGTCAGCTTGCTTGTTGTGCCCAAGAGCATATTTATTTAAGCCCATATATCCTCTAACCACAGGTCTAGAGCTGCAGTTCCAACCACGGAAGTTTGTGACGCTGATTGCGAACGTTTGTTTGAACTATGTTTCGGGAAACGCCGAATCGTTGAACTATGCCGGTAACGACGGAACTTGCGACCATAGTTGGCTAATGATGCTTTTGGGAAACACACCCCTGTATATCAAATCAGTCGGAATGCTGTTCAACCAATCAGAACATTCAGCCAACCGTTTGACCAATCAGAAATCTCAGACCGCCACTCAACCAATCAGATGACTGCTCGGCCAATCAGAACACTCACAATGCCACTCTCAATCAATCAAAACATTAAGACTACTGATGCCTGACCAGTCAGAATGCTCAGAATGTCATTCGACCAGTCAAAACACTTGGACAACCGCTCAACCATTCAGAACACTTTGAATGCCACTCAACCATTCAGTACACCTGAAACTCCACATGACCAAGCAAAAAAATTGGAACACTGCACAACCAATCAGAACACTTAAAACTCCACTCTTGACCAATCAGGACATGCCTGACCAATTAGAATGCTTGCAACACCACCCGACCGATCAGAACACGCATAAGGCTGCTCTTGACCAATCAAAACACTCGGACCGCTGCTCCCACTTGACCAGTCAAAACACTCAGACCATTGCTTGTCCAATCAGAACACCAGAATAATCAATAAGTTGTTCTCTCTTATTCTCATTGGATATTTTCTCACTCTTCATGTCCTAAATGTTTTGCTCAGCCTCTCTGATTCTGATCTTCATGTGTTCTTCTCTTGTTGATGTTCTGTCTGCTGTCATTGATTTATGAGCAGCTCCTCGTGTCTCTGAATCAAACACCCACAATAACACAACAGAAAACACTGAAGTCAGTCAGCACAGGACATGGATTTGACGTTATTTGTTTTGCTAAATCTGAACAACACCTTCACATGTGTGAGCTCTGCTAGAAACACACACACACACACACACACACACACACTCACAGTGTATTGGAAGAGGACGTGAGTTCCAGTGATGTTAAAGTAAAGAGCTGTTCTAAGATACACATGGATCAATAAACCATTACATTTATTGATTATATTTAATAGGAATACACTATTTCTTTGAGTGTAATTAGTGCAACTGCAGCGGTTTATAGTGCAGTCATACAGATTAATAAAGAGTGTGTTTATCTGCATTTCAAAATGATTCAAACACAGCTCATCCAATCAGAGCTGTTAGTATGTGCACTTAGCATGGTTCCTAAATATCTGCAGACATATGGGATTTCTATATCATGGTACAGTCAAAAAATGGCATACAGCACGTTTAATAATCACTTATCAAGCAGGAGTAAAAGCAGCAGGACTGAGGTAGATGTGCTGGTGAGTTTCACGAGTCGAATGGCTTTTCCTGAATGGACTGAAATATCGATGACTTATTAATAACGCCATCATTTCACCAACGACACGAAAACCTTCTGAGCATCACCTGGGTGTTTCCCCGGTAACAGAGAGAGAGAGAGAGAGAGAGAGAGAGAGAGAGAGCTGCTGCTACAATATGACAACATCTGCTGACAGAACACACACACACACACACACACACACGCACACACACGCACGCACGCACACACACACAGCTGGCTGAAGTCAAGCTCCTCAAGTCAGCAATTACACACACAACATTCAAATTTGTCCATATTAGATTTCAAGAATGTGAATATCTGTGCAAAACTCACCACTACAATGCAATGGCGTTGTGGGTTGCTAAGGTGTTGCTGGTATATAAAATACCTTGCATTGACATGACATGGATTTGGTAGCTGCTATACAATCCTGTGGAGATCATGCTCAGATGTGTGTGGTGTACTTACTGTGTCTACATCACAGTCATCCACTGCTGACCAGTTAGAGGCCAATCACCTTGAAACATGAAGAACGATGTAAAGAATACAACATCTGTGTGATTAAACAAGCAGAGAGCGAGAGAGAGAATCTGCAGATCAGTTTCAGTGTCTCTCGCTCACATCACAGTGTCTCTAAGCATGATTACAGAGTAAAGCTACAGATCAGACCAGCTTCCAGAACATCACTTACACAGAAACATGTCTAAAATACAAAAGAACATGAAAAATAAATCCAATACAACAAAAAGTACTACTGTCACTACTAATATATTATTAATAATAATAATAAATAATAATAATAATAATAAAACAAAGAGCTGAAGTACTGAAAAAAAGACACACCGATCTCACCAATGCAGTCTCACACTCACTACAAAATGGTTGAATGTGTGAAATAAGTGAATAAAAGCCATTTAGTTGAACACACACACACACACACACACACGTACAGAGATTCAGCCTCTGGGTAAAAGAGGAAAACTCATTGTGTCTTCTTTTATTATCTCCTGTTACACACACTCTCTCTCACACACTCACACACAGACAGAGACTCAAACTTTCGCTCCAAGTCATTTAATTGAGTCGTTTAATAGAGTGGCAAACCTCCAGATGCTGCTGCTGCACTGCTATGAGACACTGCACACACACACACACACACACACACACACACACACTCCATCATAAACATCAGAAAGACGTCTGAGACGACGATCAGCTCCTGAACTGAAGCTGCTCTGATAAATCAATCACAGCAAACCCAATAAACACGTCACTAATGTGTTCATTACTGATGCTCACATGATCATTACTCCATTTGTCTCCATGGCAACACAAAAATACTTATTACTATCATTACAATACAACTATTATTGCACTGATGAGTTAACCCAGATTAACCCAGCACTCGACTAGACGGAGAGATCCTCACATTCAGACACACATTATACTGTTCAATCAGGACAAATAACACAAGCTTCATCTGAGGAATCAACTGTGTTTGGATCATCAACATCCATCAGTCTGGAACAGATGATGAGTTTGTATTCATACACTGTACATACAGCAGTCTCAAACCACTGATGTTTTATATACTTCTCTAATTTAATATTAGAGAAGAGTTATACATTACAAAAGACATTATCAGAATAACAGTTTCATCTGAGAGTCACTTTGGATAAAAGCATCTGCTAAATGAATAAATGTAAATGAATGGAAAGAGCTTCCAAATGATGCTGAACATCAGTTATTTACTGCTGACCTACAGAGAAAATATTCTTCATTTGACATCATAATGTTTTTAGTGTCAAAATCCTGAAACCTCAGTCATTTCCAGGTTCAAATGAACATTAAATCCATTAAAATAAATGTGCCGGTATGATTCTATATATACCCTACTGATAAAAAGGTTAGAAATTAATTCTTTCAGTCATCAAGGACACATTAAATTGATCGAACATGACAGTAAAGTCATTTATAATGTTAGAAAAGATTTCTATTTCAAATAAACTTTCTATTCATCGGTGAATCCTGAAAAGTAAAATGTATCATGGTTTCCACAAAAATATTGAGCAGCACAACTGTTTTCAACATTGGTAATAATCAGAAATGTTTCTTGAGCAGCAAATCAGCATATTAGAATGATTTCTGAAGATAATGTGACACTGAAGACTGGAGTAATGATGCTGAAAATACAGCTGCAGATCACAGCCCAAAAAATAAATAAATAAATAACAGTTTAACAGATATTCACATAGAAAACAGCTTGATTCCAAACTACTGAATGCTATTCTATGTCAGTTTATTCCATGAAAAACATCATGATAATGGCTAATCATGTTAACCTAACCTAGTAATGTTAACCAGCACAGGTGAGACTCACACAGAGACAAACACAAAAGATGTGCGTCTTTGATGTGATCTGCATCCAAACCCGAAGCACAGCGCAGCATGTGCTCATCAGATCAGTGAAATCAGGTGAGCATCAGACGCCCTTCATTCACTTCTCTCTGAAAGAGTCTGAAATCCTCCCATGGTGCAGTTAACAGTGCTACACACACACACACACACACACACGCACGCACGCACGCACGCACACACACACGTTTGTTTTGTGGTTTACGGGGACTCTCCACAGGCGTAATGGTTTTTATACCGTACAAACTGTATGTGCTATTGCCCTACACCAACCCTACACCTAAACCTACCCCTTACAGGAAACTTTCTGCATTTTTACATTTTCAAAAAAACACCATTTACTATGTTTTTTAAGCCTTTTGAATTACAGGGACATAGGCAGTGTCCTCATAAACCACCTTCAAATTGTAATACCTCTGTCATACCCATGTCATTAAACACATTTTGTCCCCGTAAACCACAAAAACCAGTACACACACACTCACACACACACACACACACACACACACACACACACACACACACACACACACACACACACACACACACACACACACTCACACACACACAGACACTCACTCACTCACACACACACACACACACAGACACACACACACACACACACACACAGACACACACACACACACACACAGACACACACAGACACACACACACAGACACTCACTCACTCACACACACACACACACACACACACACACACTCACACACACACACACACACACACACACACACACACACACACACACACACACACACACACACACACACACACTCACTCTCACTCACACTCACAGCTCTGTCTCAACATCTAAACAGTGCTCACATTCACACAACAGCACAGTACAGATCTGTTCACACACTTCAGTTATGAGAGAGAGAGACAGACACATATGTACCACAACTGAAAAGATCAGGACTCACAACTGCTGAATGTAATAAATACTATAAAATTATTTCAGGTAAACAGTCAGAAATTCAATGATGAACAAAGAAATAAATGACAAACCATAGAACAAATAAAGAAAAATAACTAACAAAACTCACATTATTTATAGCAGTTTGGCCCTATGAAATCAGTTTTATTTTTTTCCAAATTCATTGTTTTCTAAATTCTATTTTAATGAGTTAATTCAATTTTAATCATACAAAAGCATGTCTAATCAACTGAACTCATAAATCTTTAACAATTCAATCAATTTTTAAGTGCAAATTAAAAGTATAAATAAACACTCCATTACAACAGAATATTACAGTATATTTTCTGTTTTTAGGTTTAGTATAATTTTAGTCAGTTTGTTGGGTTTTTGTTATTGTTAGCTACTTTTTTAGTCTACATGGCTTATATTCACTTTTATTTCAGTTTTAGTTTTTGTACTACATGAAGTTAAACTAAACAAATGAAAAATGTTGTATTAGCAATTAGCTGTATAGAAAATGATATACATTTTATTTCAGTTATAAAGTTTATTTCAAATGACATTATGGTTTTAGCTTTAGTTAACCATATATAATAACCCTGAACACAACGTTGCATTTTTATTACTTTCTTTTGTTGTTGTTAAATAAAATGCTGCACAACAAACATTGTTTTTTTTTTATCACTTTCAAAAGTAATACATTTCTGTCATAATTTCTTCAAGTTACACCAAACTTTTATTTTAGCAGGTTGTCATCCAAGACGACACAACTTCAAATTAAAAAAAAAAAAAAAAATGTAATTCAATTAGTCATAGACACTAGTCCATATCTTGATTGGAATTTGATTAACTGTACAGCACTACTTTGGAATTAATAATTCAAGAACTGCCAAATTCTGTCACATTCTGCAGTATACAGTAAATTATATTTTTGAGATTATCATACAGCCCTTCATCTCACAGCAGCATCAGTGTTCACAGCAGATGACTGACACCAAACACATGATAACATCACGACAGGAGCGTGATACCTTGAGCCTTCAGAGACGCATAACATCAGATCAGCGTCTGTGATTTATCTGCTGTTCTCACAGACAGGCCGTTCTCTCACTATTTACGACCAGCGATTCTGGATGTGATGCTCAGTCTGGTTTAATAACCGTAAACGGATCGGTTCAGAACTGAACCACTGATGCCTCCGTCTGCAGCTGATCCAATATTAATGCAGACATAACTCACAGTCACAGCAGCCGCAGGACTTCACCGACCCGAACACATCCAGCGAGCTTAAAGGGATCCCCAGGTATTAATACATGTATAGCTTAATATAACGTAAATGATGTCTCTTATTTAAATATGTAGTAGAAATCCCATGAAAATGTATGTTATTTAAAAAAATGACATCGTTTTTGGACTATGGGGGGGGCATTATTTTATGTGCACAGTACATTCTGCGTCGATGACATCAAATGGTTGCACTCGGTGAGCCACTGGCACTTATTTCTATAGTCTTTGCTTTTTTTACCGCAACACAGCTCAGAAAATAAAATACTGATACACCACATTGTGTGGCTTTTGGTTGTAATTTTCAGTCGAAGGGCAACAAGAGAAGCAATGTAAGACTTCACTGATTTCCTAGTGATAAGAAAGGATGGGAAGACGCCTGAGGACGAATAAAACTTCCTAAAGACCCGCTTCTTTTTTCTCTCCACTTTAGCCCTGATGCCTTTGAGTCTTTAGTAGGCCACAGCTACTGAAAGAGCTTACAAACGGCTGAGACAAGAAACGCTAGATGCCATCTGTTAGGATGTAAACATGCCGATGCTAATCACGACCCGCGGCCGCTTTCACTCGTTATCCGGGGCGTTTAGACTCCTTGTGAGGAAAAAATAGATGGTACAGCATTTGGTTTAAACCTATACTTACATCCATCGCCACCTGTAAGCTCTTTCAGTAGCTGCGGTCATCATATCAGTATTTTATATTCCGAGATGTGTTGTGGTAAAAATAGCAACAGGTAGCGCTAGTAGCTCACGGAGTGCAACCATTTTACGTCATCAGAATAACGGCGCCCCCCATAGTCTAAAATATGTATAAAACGATGTGATTTTTTTTTAAATAACATAAATCTTTGATGGGTTTTCTACTACATATTTCAGTAAGAGACATCATTTACGTTATATTAAGCCATACATATCTTAATACCCAGGGATTCCTTTAAAGCAGTCCGACCAGAACTAAAAGAGAGAGATTCACTGACCCATAACGCCTCGCTCTGATCCTCACTGCAATTAGCACACCAGCTTAATGAGAAAAAAAACATTCAAAGTCTAAAGAGAGAGAGAAAAAAGCGTGTGTGTGTGTGTGTGTGTTTTCTAGGCCCATGTCGGAGTGCTGAGTTATTATTTCTATTGAGCCAGCGCTAGAATTGGGCTCCCAAACCCACAACAGCAAATCAACAGCTGTGAAGCCCCTCAAATGCAGCAGAGACTCTGGCAGCTCTCTGGAGCTCGGTTATAAACACGAGGCACTGTTCAGTTAGCATGTTTTTGCTTAGTCTTCACTCCATAGTAAGACCAGTCAAAGACTAGCATCCCTACTGGACCAATCAACATCCAGAGATCATGAGAAACTGATCCTGCCGCCCACACAGAGCCAGTCAAGATAAAACAGATGGAAACTTTACAGACACACTTGTTTATAATAAAATAAAGTGTAACAGAAAAACACACTCCTTTAAAAAAAACAAAGGTTGATGGATCAGTGAAGAACCTTTAACATCTCTGGGAGCTTTCTGTTGTACAAAAGGTTCTTTAGAGTGGAAAATGGTTCTTTTGATTATTCAAACTAACAAAAGCATGGTTCTTTTAAATGAAATGATCACTGAAAGCTTCAGAAACCAAAAATAATTCCATTTTTTAATCACAGTTTCAAAAGAGTTTTTTTTTAAATGCTCCTGAAATTTTCTCTTAAAATTATTTTTAATAATCAAAATGAAATATTTAAATGTTTTTTGCAGTGCAAATTTCTTAAAATGGCTTGAATATAACTGTACACCTGTTCCTCATTTAATATGCACAGGTCTATGAATATGTAACTTAGTCTCCGCCTCTACCTGCTCCACTTTCACTCAGTGAACTGAAGTAGTAAACTCTACACAACAGCAAGCAGTAATAATGGATTCATTCAGGCATAAGTGTTTGAACCAGATATTCATTCTGTAATGTCAGAATCATGAAGTAATTGTTATCATTTAGCCTGACTGCAAAAACAGCTCATAATACGTTGCCAGCGTTAGACAAACCATGTTCCCATTCACCATCTCAGACAAAAACCTTCTGAAAATCAGCATCCTCAGGTAGAAACACTTTGCTAATGATATGAAACATGTTTTTGAGAATGTCTTTGGTTCTCTGCAGTTTTAAGGAGTAAATGCTCAGCAATGCTGTTGACTGAATTTGCACATGGTTTGTCTCTAAGCATATTAAAAACACCACCTCTTATGGCCCATGATGCTTTATGTGAATTATGGGAGTCACTTCAGTAAAACTGTAAACAATCAGAAAAAGATTCACGCTATGAATGCAATAATAAGCATTTTCAAAACCGAACACAATGAGGTGACATTATTCTACCTTATTATTATTCGACTCACCCTTCAAAAATGTAAAAGCATTAACAAATTAATTTCAGCACACCGTGAATAACCCCTAAAGCTTGACTATTTCTGCAACAATATTACAGATGAGTTTGTAGTAATAAATGTCTCTATATGTTGCCTTAAGCAAAAATGTTCATTAACTTCAGTGATAGCATTTCAAAGTGATTTGTTTTTTTTTCGACATGTAACAAATATTGTATTTTCCAGCTTTAGAAACATTCTGTGAATTATGCATGGGATATATTGCACATTAAACCACAAACGTGCAGGATGTGTTGTCTTTTTTATATTGCTACAGCGGAATACAATGGAAAAGAGACACAGCAACTGAAAACAGCTTGTGCCATATATTCTCATTATATCATGTCACATTAAAATAGCAAGAATTATGTTATTCTCCTGATGTCTGAAACAGAACATGAGGGAAAACACACAGCTCATTCAGTCAAACTGATTGATTATTGTAGCATAATCGTATGATCTGAAATGATTTGTTTCAGTCTTTTTGAGTGGAACTTCCACAAACCAGAAGCGCTTCCATAATACGAGACTCAGTAGACTCGTTAAGGAATAGGTGGATAAAACTTATGAAGATCCACTTCAGCTCCAGAAGCTCTGGAATACAGAGCAGGAGCCGTATGAACTACTGACATACTTTAAATGGACACTTCATTCAAAAATAATCATTCTGTCATCATTTACTCATCCCCGTGACTTTTCCAAAGACTTGCTTTCTTCTGATATTTCAGATATTTTAAAGCGCAATATTTCATTGTATGGACAATAAAAGAACAGTGACATTTCTCTGAATATCTTTTTTTGTGTTCAACCGATAAAAGAAAGTCAGTCACACATTTTTGGTGAATTATTACTAACAGATCAGTGCCTCAAACCAGCCAATAAAAAGAAAAGCAACCATTTCTTTCAGTTCAGAGACAATTTGTACTCACAACTTTCACTAATGTTTTTTTTAAAAAGCCATAAATATTAGGACAAAACATTCTTAAAGTAGTGTTATGTTATTAATAATTAATACACATTCTCATTCTCATAACACAGAGAAATGTTCTGAGATTAACATTCTCTAAATGTCCTCATGATCTTATTTGTATTTGAACACAAATGTTTTTGTAACCTTTGAATAATGTCAGTCATGACAAGGAAACTGGACTTTTTAACATTCAGTAACGTTATATTTTAGATGAAAACGACATGTGTAGAACATTTAAGAAATGTTTGAGTCACCTTTAAAGCATTTTCTAATAATGCCGCACATTTCATTTTAGAAACATTTCAAAACCGCAGCATTTTTATAACCTAAATGTGTTTCCTGGGTTGTAACTACAGAGTCTCACCGTGCAGATTAAACACACACACGTTCTTCATCAGATCAGCGTCGCATTTCTCCAGAGGAATGACCATCACAAGGTCACAGAAACCACAACTACTGATCGACTCTGGAACAAGTCATACTGAACCAGTGTCAGTGTTTCAGCAGCTGGCTCTACAAGACAATCAATGATTCATCAAAGCACAAAGCCCAGCGTCCTCATCCAGCTGTCACCACAAACACCATTCAGAACACCACACCACTGACGTCTGAACACTGGACTAAACGAAGGGGCAGCGGTCTGGATCTAATCCTGCTCTGGAATGAGGAAGAGGTTTTTCTCATTAAACAATGAATGCAAATCAATGACAAGCTCCATGAGCTCAAACACTCTCAATCCTCAACACAAACTCAACGCCTGAGATCAGAAAAACAGACAAACCACCACCGAACTCAAGCAGCGTCACTGGTCTAATCATTAACTGATTTCTAACTAATGATCAGTTAAGCACAATGTTCAAAATGAAATGAATTATAAAGTGTTACAGAGAGAATCTTTTTTTTTTTTTTTTTCCTGGATGAGTCTGGAAAGGTAACAATGAACCTAAGCATTAAAGTCAGAAAGAAACATTCATGCATTTCTGAATCAAACATGATATTTAAAAAAAAAAAAATCTTTAACACTTTACAGTAAGGTGAAGTTAGTTAACACTTTAACTAACATACATTAAAGTATGCTAGGAACATATACACATTACTACATAAAAACACAACTGTTGACTGTTAGTTAATGTAAGCCCATTAAATAATATTAACAGATACAAGTTCCAATTTTGACAATGCATTAGTAGCCTCAATGTTGAAATTAATATTAGCTAACATTAAATTTAGTTTATAGCTCATGTAAACGCATCCATGACTGAATGGGTAAATGAGCAATAACCATAAAATCATTCCATCTCCATACCTTACAGTGTCTACCGCCGCGTCTGGATATAAAGCAAGCAGCTAATCAATAATCAATCAGGGAAGTGACGGGATGAGCAGGTGCGAATGACAGATAAGAGCTTTCGACTTTAAACTCAAGAAACGATCCTCGTTAATAACCTCACATACAGCAATCTGAAAGTTGTTTTCGCAAATGATCAGGATGGACATTTAGGGTTGTAACCCCAAAAATACTGACAAACCGAAATAGATAAATAATAAAACGAATCAACCAACAAATAAATAAATAGGAAATTCATATTAAAAAAAAAAAAAAAAAAAAATCAATACATATTTTGCATTAAAAACAAATACATCCATTTAAAAATTAAATTTAAAATTAAAATAAATATTTTAGGTTACTTGTGGAATATTTATGTATAGCATATTTTTAATACTTAGCTTATACAGAACAACTACAACATATAGGCTAGAAAACATAAGACCATATCAGCATACCCAAAGTCAAATGACCATATTAATACACAAACGTTTAAGTGTGTGTGTGTGTGTGTGTGTGTGTGTGTGTGTGGACTGGTTCTGTGCGCCACGACGCATCTTATAATGGTTTATCCATTCATGCAGTGTGATCAGATGAATGGAAAAGTTTGAGCGATCATTTTCTGAACTCACCTTTATTTGTGTCATTAAAGTTTGATGCGTCGAGATGATCCTGAACGAGTCTCTGAGCGAACGAACTGTCGGATAGGATTGCGCTCCAGTGCGTTCAAGCGAATGCAATCCAACACAGACTCTTCAGGCAGAGATATTCCTCCAGAACACCCAAGTCCTCGACACAAACCCATCCATGCGCTGAAGCGGGGTTCAGCTCCTCAGCAGCTCTGCGGGAATGCGTTCTGGATTCAGGAACGAATCCATCTCCATTCACCTGCTGCTCCTCAGACTCAGACGGTCGTGTGTGTGTGAGAGAGAGAGAGTGAGTGAGTGAGTGTCTCGCGTGGGTTCTGGAGGCTGTTGCATCACCTGAGCGCGTGCACCACCGCCTCAGGTGAGCGCACGGGGGAGCGCGCCTTCCCGGTGATTCGGTAGAAGCGACACGGTGTTGCTCATCCCGAAGCGCTTCAATAAACGTGTCTGTCAGCTGTAGGAACATGTCACTGTCTCAAAACCGTGTGTGCTTCCTACCTAGACAGCATTTCCAGTGCGCGTCAGAAGCGCGTAACGATCCCAGCTAACAAAAAAATATATGCGTCTAACATTCCCGTTAAATTATGGAAACGTTATTTCTTAGTGTTTCCTTAAAGGTTGAAAATTCCAGTTTTTAATATATTAGGAACGTTTCTTCTTTGGTTATGTGAACGTTAGAGGAACATTCCATTCAATCGTTTAAAAAAAAGAATGTTACATTTGAATGCTCTTTCAACTTCTAAACCCATTTTTTATATTTAAAGGACGTTATGCGAACATTACAGAAACATTGCATTGTATTATTATTTTGAAACCATTATGAAAACTTTATTTTTGATGTTTTTTTTAAATGTTCAATGCATCAAAAATATTCAGCAAATATTAGTAACATCATGGTTTTACTCTGTACATTGCAAGAATGTATATCAAACATTAACCATGTTATAAGACCGTTCCATAAATATTACTGTAGGAATGTTTTGTCTAAACATTAACAGAAACTTTGAAATATTAGGGGCATTGCTAATTTAGTTTTCTATGTTTTTAGAAAATAATCCTTACTGTAGCTATGGCTTAAAGACAAACATTTCACCATTTATTCATCTTCATGTTGGTGCAAAAAACAGATCACATTATTTTTCTGTCGAGAAAGCCTGAAGAATCATCATGCAGTTCATATGATGGATGTACAGCTGCAAAAATTATATAATAGCATCATAACAGTGATCCATATGACTTATGCACTATATTTCACGTCTTCTGAAGTCACATGTCTTACATTTCAGTCTATTCTTCACAGAAACATCATACGCTTTCAGAAGACCTCAAAGAAGTGATATATTAAAAAAAAAAAGAGAGAGAGATGCAATAAAATTCATCCTTTCATTTTCCACAGGAAAAAACAAAAACACATGTTTGGAGTGACACTAGGGTGAGTAAATGTGACAGAATGATCCATTTTTCACTCCACAACTCAAATCATTCCTTCACTGTACATACACTATAAAAAATATGTTTTTCAAACTTGTAAATAAAACATATTGGAGTACATAATCCAAAAAAAAAAAAAAAATGCTATTTCAGTCTACTTAAAGCATTCACCTTCAATTCAATGCATTACTTGCTGTTTCTTTGTAATTGAAACATTTCTTAGCAATTTGGGAGTGAAAACCCTTTCACAGTAAATCCTGCATCAGCTGCATTCAGAGTCAGCAGATGAAGCTCAGAGATACTCACTGATTCTCTCTCTCTCACACACACACTTTAATAAACATGTTCATTAAGTGCTTTTGACACCAAACACAACAACCAGATCAATTACATAATCGTTCAGACTAAACAATAATGACACTCTGATTCCAGTCTGAAGTGATTTATTGTATCTCCTCAGACTGCAGACAGAACAGCTTGATTACATGTGTTCAATGCTATCAGAGACCTTCAGACCGACTCTGGTGAAATTGATCGCTTTGCATCGCAGGTCAATCACACATCTTCACCTGAGGAGTGTAAAACCCAGCAAACACTCAAAGTCATTAGATACCATTTACTTTAACTCCATCTCTGCTGAACAAAACTCAGGGCCAGCAAGCTGCTTTCCACTCACCTAAACATCAAATATTCAGCTGATCTGAATGAATCATAAAATATAAATCAGCAGAATGATTCGCTTCACTGAGGGTAATAAGAGTCTATATTCTTTTAATCAGATCATTGTCACTGACGGCTCTTACAGGATGTGTTTTATAAAGCAGCAGTGGAATGAATCCATAAAGGCATTGATATATTAAACTGTTAATCAATATTTCCCAGCTGCAGTAAATGGACAGAAGCGAAATGGTGTGTGTTAAGATGAGTGATATTGATCCGTTTACACAGACTCACAACACAAACTGCCTGCAAATCAGTGTTAAAACCAGAAAACTGTCAGCTCAGAGGCCACTTACCGTGGTAAAATCATCAGCCTGTCCCACATTCACATTACAGCAGCAGAACAGTTTCAAACAAGTTTCCTAAACGCCATTGGTCAGACTAGCAGATAGCCCCGCCCCCAAACTCATGCCATTTGCTGAGATGGAACACAACATGATTAGTAAAAAAAAAATTGTTGTAGAAACAGTTTTTACTCAGAAGTTGTTAGTAAATGTCACAAACAATTACAAAAAAATGGCAGTTAACACATTGATTTAACCTGAAATTTAGACTGAAATAGTATTTTGTTGTATACGTGTACTCCATTAATCTTTATTTACAACTTTAGAAAAAAAAAAATCATTATTTACTGTGCAGCAAGAGTTTAATGGATTCTGATTCAGAAGCAGAAAGGTAATAACACAAAAAACTATTTCTGTATGTTGCAACAATTATAGCATTATTGATCAAACTGAAAGAGCCACGCAGGAACGAAGCGTTTTAATGAAATTCATCTATTAATCTCAGCAGGTGATAATTATAGTTTACAGACTTCATCAACATGCTGCTGACAGACGATCACATCAGCACCAGCTCAACACAGAGGCATGAGCAGCTGCTGCAGACGCTGATGGAGCAGGTGTATGCGCATGTGTGTGCAGGTGTCTGTGCATGTCTGCACATTTATGCGTGTGTCTGTGTCTGTATGCAGGTCTGTGCATGTCTACAGGTGTCTATATCTGTAGGTGTGTGTCTGCGTATGTCTGCAGGTGTCTGCTCATCTGTCTGTGTATTTCTGTAGGTGTCTGCACGTTTATGTGTGTCTGTAGGTGTCTGTGCATGTCTGCACATTTATGCATGTCTGTGTGTGTCTGTGGATGTCTGCGTCTGCATGTGTGTGTCTGCGCATGTGTGTGCAGGTGTCTGTGCCTGCGTCTGCATGTGTGTGTCTGCGCATGTGTGTGCAGGTGTCTGCGTCTGCATGTGTGTGTCTGCGCATGTGTGTGCAGGTGTCTGCGTCTGCATGTGTGTGTCTGCGCATGTGTGTGCAGGTGTCTGTGTCTGCAGATGTCTGCGTCTGCATGTGTGTGTCTGCGCATGTGTGTGCAGGTGTCTGCGTCTGCATGTGTGTGTCTGCGCATGTGTGTGCAGGTGTCTGCGTCTGCA
>JAFVLL020012608.1:0-24219 GCA_021397915.2 Tor tambroides | reverse complement strand
CCACATCATGCGGTCAAAGGATCTCTCCATACAAGTGAAACAGACAATTGTTAGGCTTCAAAAACAAAACAAATCCATCAGAGAGATAGCAGGAAAATTCGGAGTGGCCAAATCAACAGTTTGGTACATGGAGAAAAAAATAACACTCTGGTGAGCTCAGCAACATAAAAAGGTCTGGATGTCCATGGAGGACAACAGTGGTGGATGATCGGAGGATCCTCTCCATGGCAAAGAAAACCCTTTCACAACATCAAGCCAAGTGAAGAACACTCTCCAGGAGGCAGCGTGTCACTGTCAAAGTCTACAATCAAGAGAAGACTTCACGAGAGCAAATACAGAGGGTTCACCACAAAGTTCAAACAAGGCCAGATTAGACTTTGCCAAAAAACATATAAAAAAGCCAGACCACTTCTGGAAAAGCATTCTTTGGATGGCTGAAATTAAGATCAACCTGTTCTAGAATGACGGGAAGAAAAAAAGTATGGAGAAGGGTTGGAACAGCTCATGATCCAAAACATACAACATCATCAGTGAGACATGGTGGAGCAGTGTGATGGCATGAGCATGCATGGCTTCCAGTGGTACTGGGCTACTGCTGTTTATTGATGATGTGACAGAAGACAGAAGCAGCTGGATGAATTCTGAAGTGTACAAGGATATACTCTCTGCCCATATTCAGCCAAATGGAGCAAAGTTGATTGGATGCTGCTTCACAGTACAAATGTACGAAGACCCAAAACATACAGCAAATGCAACCCAGGAGTTTTTGAAGGTAAAAAAGTTAATTATTCTGGAATGGCCAAGTCAATCTCCTGATCTCAACCCGATTGAGCATGTATTTCACTTGCTGAAGACAAAACTAAAGGCAGAAAGACCCACAAACAAACAACAACTGAAGTCAGCTGCAGTAAAGGCCTGGAAAAGCATCACAAAGGAGGAAACCCAGTCTCTGGTGATTTCCATGAGTTCCAGACTTAAGACAGTCATTGCCTGCAAAGGATTCTCAAAATATTACGAAAAATAAATAAATAAATAAAAATAAACATGAACATTCTATTTATGATTATATTTATTTGTCCAATTACATTTAAACCCCTGAAAATGGGGGGACTGTGTATAAAAATGGTTGCAATTCCTAAGCATTTTATGTTATATTTTTATTCATCCCTTTGAATTAAAGCTTAAAGTCTGCACTTCAATTTCATCTTGATTGTTTTATTTTTAATTCTGTTTTGGTGGCATACAGAGCCAAAATAATGGAAATTGTGTCAGTGTCCAAATATATATGGACCTAACCGTAACTTAAAAAGTAAAAAATAAATAAATTAGTAATAAAATATAATATAATTGTTTATTATTGTTCAGAAAATCCATTTTCATGTTCAAATACAATGCACGTTTTAAAAATACAGGAAAACAGATAAATCAATCAATTCAATTCAATTCAATTCAGTTCTTTTTGTTTAAGTGCTTGAAGGAGATTACATAAAATGACTTTACAGTAGTTAACAAGATCTTTGTCTCAAATATATTAATTTATCATTTCTCTTTTGCTTCATAAACCTATAACGAACATTAAATATTAGGTTAATTTCAATTTGCTTTGTTGTGGTGAGTTTTTGGGCCATCCAGAATAAAATCAAGTGGAAGTTTTACCCCAGTGTGCCTCTAGCCTTTTGTACCCTATTCATTTTCTGTGCTGATTTTGAAAATAAGCCAGCCAGATCAAATCAAAAGAATCAAATCAAGCGAAATATTTAATAAACAAACACACAAGAGTCATTTGGTAAATGGAATAGGTAGCGCACATTTGTGACATTCATAAAATAAAGACTTTGAGTTCTGAAACAATGCTTCACATTCAAACAAGCAGCGTTTTGATTCATTTCCAGGATTAGAGCTTAGCGTACCCAAAGGCAGTCAGGACCGGATAATAGATTTGACCCTGAGTGACGGCACTCTCTTTCAGAGCACAAACTGTCTTTCCGTTCGCTCTAAAAACAGGTCTGAGAACAGCTAATTTCCCCAAAGAACGCAAACAGATTGGCTGTGCTCCTACAAGCCGTCCCTACTGCACGCCATGCCACCGTCATCGTCTTTGTTATGTTAATAGGGTAGTCCTTGCCTGAAATATCTATGCGAATGTGTGTATTTTGGGTTGTCGGTTAGGGCTTTGTTGTCGAAGGCTATAAACACACTAATGAAAGTGTTTTCATGAGCAACTCTCTCTCATAATTCTGTACACAAAGGGCAGTGGTGGGAGTGCAGCGCCTGCAAGCATAATGACTTATTTTCAAGGACTGTTCTCATGGGAAGTTTAGAGTCAGGTAAGATGGCAAAGCGAAGACACCTTTACACAATAATTTCAAATATTTTTCAATCAAGTCTCAGAGCTGTGGGGCCTACATCAAATAAACAAAACAGCGTAACTGGGTTTATTAACAGTGCCCCTGGCTGTTTTACATGCATGATGGTAATGGATGCACAATGAAATCATTCAACTGCATCGATGCAAATGTCTTGAAAAGTTTTAAATGTGAATGCTTTGTTGGAAAAGTGGCTTTAGTTTTGTTTGTTTTTCAGCACACTGCAAACAACAACAACAAAAAAACAATGATAATAGAAATCTTAATTGGTGTTTTTGTCTTGTTTTCCAGTTAAAACTAATTGGATGTTAACACTGAAGTGGATCTTTTTCACCTTGTTTAAAGCACACATACACACACAGAGAGAGAGAGAGAGAGAGAGAGAGAGAGTTACACTTAAAACAAAAAAATTCAATTCTCTAAAAAATAAATAACATTAAAATAACATTCATTTTTTATCGATAAAGGGTTCACTCACTCAAAAATGACAATTCTGTCATCAATGAATATGCCATGTACACAAAAACAAAAAACAAAAAAACAATCATGTCTCTCAATAAGATTTGGGTAATTTCACTCAATTTATATAGATTACTTTTATGATGTCTTTATAAAATTTTTGAAGCATTGAAGCAAATTAACTTTCAGTTGAGGGATAGAAATCTCTTGGGTTTCATTAAAAATATCTTGGATTGTGTTTTGAATATGAATGGGCCCTTATGGGTTTGAAAAGACAGACTTTACATTTTTGTGTGAACTATCCCTTTAAGTCAAATGCAAATGCAGTTTTGATTAGGGCCCCGAAAACTACCAATCATTGAATGTTTACTCATCATGCAGTTCAAGAAATTGAAAACTTATCCATCTCATCAACCAATTTATCAAATTAGATTGACTGTGCTTTGTGCATCTCAGAAGGGAAAACTGTTCGGCTTTGCATTTGATTGAATATTGAAGTTGAGTCTGAGGTGCACTGAACTGAAATGTGTTTGGCCCGAGAATATCTAACAACCAGTCCTTGAACTGAATGTGTGTGAGTGTGTGTCTTCCTGTGATGGACTGGCCATCCATCCCGGGTGTTTCATTCCCTGCGGCCCGAGATGCTGGGAAAGGCTCCAGCATCCCCACAACAATACAAGTGGCTTGGAGAATGGATGGAGTCCTTGAACACAACTCCATATAGTGCTTTACCTCAGATCACTGCTGTTCTGTTTACTTATAGCTAACGGCATACTTTTCTTTAGAGTGCAATACAGAGTTCAGTAAGACAGCAGTGTGTCAGCAATATGTAAACAAGCAGGTCAAAAGCACTCAAAAGTTATGCTAATTGCATTTAATATAAATTTAAACTATTATGTTTTCATGCAGTTGAAAAAATATACTTTTATGGACATACATGTATTGCAACAAGTACAGCAAATAGATAGACATCCTTCATAAAATCACAGTAAGAGTCCTTGACTGGTCTAAACATCTGGCACATATGTCCTACATGCATTGATGCATCAACATATCTGCCATTTAGTGTACATTTAATTAAGCACAGCGGGACTTTTTTTTTTTCTTTTCTTTTTTTTTTTCTTTCTGTTGTACCAATCCAGAATAAGACAATAATCTTCTTTGGCAGTTTTTTTTTTTACTCTCTGCTACTGTCTAATAGAAAAAGACAAAATCCCTCCACCATCTATATTTTTATTCATTTATATTATATATTCTGTAATTGAGTAGGGAATTGAGAGCTCAAATCAAGTCTCATGCTTGAGCCCTCCATCATATTCAGCAAGCTTAATTTTACTTAAGGGTTACTCAGTGGTCCAGAAATCTACACATTTAAAACTTTTACATCATTTGATGACATCTAAAATTATTTTCTTTCTTTTTTTTTCATCATTTTATTTATTTAATTGTATGGAATGTGCACTTGTTGTGTAATTCAAATTGTACATTATATAAAAATTGCACGGTCAAATTAAGTGTTACTTTGAAGAACATTTTAAATCATTGTTTTAATAATCTTTTAGTTATTATAGAAGTACACTTATGTTGATGTGTTACATTAAAACATTAACATTAAACATTACCTTAAAAGCGCAAGTGATATTTAACTGTATTTGTGTGTTATTTAATATTACATTTTAAATGTATATATGACTGTAAAGTCTGTTTTTGGTTTTGTTTCATGTTCTTGTTTTCATGTCTTTTATTTTGAAGGTTAGTTATGGTTCCTGTTTGTGTCTTGCTTCCCTTGCCCTCTTGTATCATAGTTTTCTATAAGTTCCCATGTTATTTTCCCTGTTGCTTTGTCGTGTATTGATGTTGTAACCTGCTGTCGGTGAGTTTAGTTTGTTTCATGCCACGTCAAGTCTGTTTCATGCTAAGTCTGTTCCACACCAAGCCTGTTTCATGTCAAGCCTTCGTTTGGATTATGTTTGTATTTTGGATGTCATGTTTGTAAATAAACTGCACTTGGGTTCATCACTACGCTCGCCTTCAGTGGACTCTTTACAATGACCTACAAATTTCAATATAAATGATATCCAAGCTTTTTTTTTTTTTAACCTTAAATGCTAGCCATTACATGTTAACTATATTTCAATAAAATTAAATCACATAAAATATGTAAATAAGTACACTGTAAAAAATGACTGTTATTTTAACAGTAAAAAACTGTGAAAATGCTACAGTAAAAACCTGTTAAATGGTTAACGGTAAGTTCCTGTAAAATTTACAGGGAAAAAACGTAAACTGACGTTCCTAGAATTCACTGTGTTGCATTTCAATTTTTTTTGAATTTGATGTTTTTTCTTTGAAATAACTATGTTTCTTCTTATTTTTTTTCTTATCAGTTATGTTTATTAGGGTTGTATGTTACATCTAATGTTGTTAAATTAATGTTTATTGCATATTTCAGTTTAATGAGTCTCACCATGATGGTGTTCAGTGTTTGTGTGAATGACACTGTGCACCTTCTATATATGTTAGTATTTAAAAGCTGCTTGTGATGGGCTTTGGTTCATCATGTGACTTTCTCATCACCACCTGCATTTGGTGGTTATCAGTGTATTTCAAAGCTACAAAACAGATTTCAGTACTTCAGTAGGTTGGTATATTAACATTATATCAGTTAATGAAATTACGGTATTTAACTGTAAATTTAAGTTAAAACTGTAAACCCTAGAACATTGTTACTGTATTTTTTACAGTAGAATTCCGGCAACCACAGCTGCCGGTTTGTAACCGTAAATTTTACAGATTTTTTTTTTACAGTGCAGGTCAAAAGCACTCAAAAGTTATGCTAATTGCATTTAATATGAATTTAAACTGTATGTTTTCATGTAATTGTAATTAGCATGCAATAAAGTGTCTGAAAACATTACATCCAGTTCACACTTATACATATTCTTTTAAAGTATATTACTTCTGTAATGAGTATGTTTAAAAAAAAAAAAAAAAAAGTATTTAAATGTACGTCTTTTCCCAAGCCACAATCACATTTTTTTAATAGTTCACCCAAAAATGAAAATGAATCATGATTTACTCACTGTCATGTCTTCCAAACCCATATATATCATTATTGACTTCCACTGTATTTGAATACACACATACATACCTGACACTGACATTTTCTTACAATATCTTATTTTGCCTCACACAGAAGAAAGAAAGTATATTTGGAACAATGAGGGTGAGTAACTGATGACACAGTGTTCATTTTGGGTGAACTGTCCCTTTTAGTGACCAAATACTTTTTGAGGCCACAATCTTACCATGCAAACATGTGAAATGTAATATGATAAGATTTATGAAGCAGTCACAAAGCCCTGCAGATGCAGTTTTCCTAGTACTCCGAGTAATTACAGCGTTCCCTACTGACCTCCTCCTAACCTGCTGGGATGAGGTTGTATTCCTCTCATTACCTGGAGCTGCACCTCCACCTTGCCCCTTGGCCTTCCTCTGTTTCAGCAAACAGTCTGGAGTTGAACCCCGGCCAGCATATAAACAGGTCTGACAGCTCTCTCCCACAGGCCGGGGCACTCCGGCTCCATGGCCATCTACGGCCGCCCACGGTCTGCTTGGCATCTAGGTGGACACATTGACTCAGTGTCTTGTGAATGTGTGTGCAGGTTTGAAGAAAAGCTGCCCAGCCAGGTGTCAAGGGAGCAGTGCTCTTATATTGCAGAGTGCAGCATCCTTGTTTTGCAGGTCAGCTAAGGTCTAGTACACTTACTTGTTAGGGCAGATATTTCTCACAAAAGAAGGATATTATTGAACGTCTTAGTCATTCTGACCACCCACACCGAGAATGGTACCATAATGTGTCGTGGCACGCATTACTATTATATATTTGTAAAATGCTGAAGGCCTACATAAAACTAATAGATGCAAACTAATTAGAGGCAAATGGACTGAGCATTCTTTTTTGGCTTTGCATTTTTTTGTTTATGTCCATGAAGTCAATCCATTAATTTTCCAAACAGCTGTTGAGTCATCTTGGGATAAAAAAAATCATCTTAATAATAATAAATAAAAATAAAGTACCATTATTAAATTGTTGTGCATTACAGAGATTGATTGAATGAATGGATGAATAAATAATTACATAGTTTTAATACTTTTTAAAACAAACTAAGAGTGAATATTTTTCAGATTCAAATCAACTTTAATGCACTTTTTAAAAAAAGACAAAAAAAAGGCAAATGGGTAACACTAAAAAATAACTTAACTTGCATTAATAAATCATTAACAAACATATCATTAGTTGATATATACTGACACAGCTAGAAATGTCAGATAATGTGATTGTTAATGTTTACTAATAAAATTATTAAGCATTAGCTAATGATTAACAGATCATTATTTCATGTAATAATACTTAATAAATGCCATTAAACTCAATTTATATGATCGTGGACTTCATGAAAAACTAATTTTAACAGATATTATATAATGATTAAAAGCTTTTGTTAATGCACAACACTTTTGTTGCTATTGAGGTGTGATATAGGTAAGGTTAGGGACAGGTTTGGAAGGTTTATGTGTTTATGGGCTGGTTAGGGAAGTGTACATGGGTCAATTTAATTACTAAAAGAGAACACTTCAAACTATTTATATTACATTGTTTTAATAAATGAACAATAAATTTCTTGTAGAATTGATTTGTTTTCTCCTGTTGATGTATAATTCAATAAATATTCTGTTTAATGTTTATGTTATGTTCATGAGTAAACACTAACTAGCACATTATCTCATATTTCTAGCTTTGAGAATATACATTAAATGAAACTGATCTGTTAAGCATTATATAATGTTGGTAAATGATTTATTAATAAAAGTTATTATAAAGTGTTACTATAACTCCATTTAATGTCAAATCATTTTGGATATACTAAAACATCCGCAGAAAACATATGGGTCACGTTGAAATCAGGATTAGACATTAAATATAGTATACAGAATCATTCATATTGTACATGTAAAACTCAGCTGAGAATTGAACAGATACTTGCAACGTGGTTCAGAGGTAGACAGGAATTGTGTCTTTGTTGCAGATTTTCTGCTGATTAAGGGATAAGACAAGACTTCTTCACAAATGGTTGTCGAAAGCAAAAATGCTATGAAATGCACATCATATTTTGTGAGAAAATGTGACATGTTCAAGCAAAATAGGCACTATTTTTTGAATCTGAACCCAAAAATTAGTAAGAAACAAGCAAATATGTGACCAAAATTGAGATTTATACATCATCTGACAGCTGAATAAATAATGTATGGTTTGTTAGGATCAAAAAATATTTGGCCGAGATACAATTATTTGAAAATCTGGAATCTGAGGATGCAAAAAAATCAAAATATTGAGAAAATCACCTTTAAAGTTGCAATGCATATTACTAATCAAAAATTAAGTTTTGATATATTTACAGTAGGAAATTTACAAAATATCTTCATGGAACATGATCTTTGCTTAATATCCTAATGATTTTTGGCATAAAAGAAAAATCAATAATTTTGACCCATGCAATGTATTTTTGGCAAATATACCCCAGCGACTTAAGACTGGTTTTGTGGTCCAGGGTCACATATGATACAGGGCATTGTAATAAGTGCAAGTAGTACAATCTATAATAATATATACAGTATAACATAATGAGCACTATTCCAGTGCATTTAGCACCCGGTTAAAGTGAATTGCGGGTGGTTAGCGAATAAGACACAGGTTTTTACACTTAAAAAGATATGCACAAAAGTGCCACAACTGTTTAGTGAATTTGCCCTTTAACTTTTATCTGTTCCTTGTGTTTTATTACACATCATCCTAACACGACAACGGCTACAGTTCACAAAAGCTGATGTTTGCATGGTCCTGCGTGTGGTTCCTTTAGTGCTAGACTACTAGAGCTTAACCTCTATGGTTGGGGAAACAGAGAGAGAGAGAGAGAGAGAGAGAGAGAGAAAGAGAGAAGGAACTGGAGCACAGAGGAGGGAATTTCTTCAGTCTTGTTATTCTGGCCTGTTGTCTCAGTGGAGTTTGCCACCACTCACTACAGGGATGATGAAAGGGGGGCTCATGCTCCCCTCTGTCTGCCTTCATAGCCCCTCTTCAGCTGACTGCTTTTTAATTAAGGCAGAGAGAGAGCACAGTGCGGCAGCTAGCCCCTGGAAATTGAATTTAATTTTCTTTTCCTAATTTATGTATCTGTTTGCGACTGGCTTGTCTTTATAGTCTATTCTGTTGCTTTTGTTGCCACTGATAAAAAGGAAAACCGAGATGGTCTGTATAGTAAATCATAGTAATGTTCACAAGAGAGCACGGCGTGATTTCAAAAGCGTCGTATGCTAATAGTGAGTGTATTCGTAGCGGTGGGAAAATGTTTGTGTCTGCTTGAGAGTATACATTTATAAGCACTCATGCAGCGGTGTTGTGTGCCGTGTTGGTTTTGATTAACTCAGATATCGCTCTACTTTTCTGGTCACACCTGATACGCTGATAGCGTCTGTGATGTTAAACTTCTCAAGTGCATCTGGTTTCCGTGAGCAGAGATTTGGCAGCGACTGCTGGTATTTAAATGTAAAATATGGCTTGCTTTGTCAAGCTACCCTGCGTGCTACCCTGGGGTGGAGTCCCATCTGTTGCTGTCAAAAGTAGCACTAAATAAAGACCATCCTCTGTGTATCCGTGGATGGCAGGAATAATTTGATTTATAAAGCAGGATTAGTCATGTAGGGGGAAAAAACGTAGCATTCTGATGGTGAAGATAAAGAATATTTAAACGATTCAGCGGTGACAGCACTCTCAGAGCTCTGTTTCGAGGTTGAAAAAAATTTATTCAGTTACAAGAAAAGATCAAAGCAGCATATATTATTGAATTTTGATTTTCGTACAAATAGTTGTTCGATAGATATTGGATGTGTTACTAGAACTACAGCTCAGCTGTTTAATCATGTATAGACCTTAGTCAGGTTAGACGCCGTATTGAATTTAACACGGATGAAAACGAGGCTGTGAGGGATAGACTTATAGTCTTTATAATGGCACACACTGTATAAAGGTCCTACATTGTGCAATTTTCACAAATACCAACTTTCAAAATTGTTTTATGAAGTTTTTGTCTATTGAAAGTTTTCAGTCGGTATGTTGTTAAACAACAGTACAATTTGTTGTCAAAAATTAAATATTGTCTACCCTGACTGAGGTCTATAGTTGATGAAAAATTCAATCTGATCTCATGAGGGTTTTAAGTTTTGCCAAATTCATATACAGTGCCCTCCACTAATATTGGCACCCTTGGTAAATATGAGCAAATGCGGCTTTGAAAATAAATCTGCATTGTTTATCCATTTGATCTTTCACTCAAAAAATTCACAAAATTCTAACCTATCATTGAAGTAAAACAATTGAAAGTGGGGAGAAAATTTTATGATGAAATAAATGTTTTTCTCCAATGAATGTTGGCCACAATTATTGGCACCCCTAGAAATCCTTATGAGTAAAATATCTCTGAAGTATATTCCCATTCATATTTACATTTTTAGCACACCAGGGTGATTAGGAGCATGAAAATGTCCAGCCATGACTTCTGTTCCACAGGATTATAAATATGAGGAACACAAATGTCAGCTTCCCTTAATCATCCATCACAAGGAGTAAAACCTAAGAATATAGTTCTGATGTGCAGAACAAGATTGCTGAGCATCACAAATTAGAAAGTGGCTGTAAGAAAATAGTTAAAGCATTGAAAATCCCCATTTTCATCATCAGGGCAATAATTAAGAGGTTCCAATCAACTAAAAATGTTAAAAATCTGCCTTGAAGAAGACATGTGTCTATATCGTCCTAATGCACGGTGAGGAGGAGAGTTTGAGTGGCTAAAGACTCTCCAAGGATCACAGCTGGAGAACTGTAGAGATTAGTTGAGTCTCGGAGTCAGAAAACCTTAAAAAAAAAAAAATCAAACAGCCCCTACATCACCACATGTTGTTTGGGAGGGTTTCAAGAAAAATTCTCCTAGCTCATCCAAAAACAAACTCCAGCATATTCAGTTGTCAGACACGACTGGAACTTCAAATGGCTCTGGCTTCTATGGTCACGTGAAACTAAAAAAAAAAGGAAGAGCTTTTTGGCAGCAAACCCACCAGATGAGTTTAGTACAAACACGGATAAAAAAAGTACCCCATGTCCACGGTTAAATATACTGCTGGATCTTTAATATTGTGGGCCTGTTTTTCTGCCAGAGGTCCTGGACATCTTGTTCAGATGCATGGCATCATGGATTCTATCAAATACCAACAGATAAAAAATCTAAACCTGACTGCCTCTGTTAGAAATCTTATAATGGGCCGTGTTTGGATCTTCCACCAGGACAACAATCCAAAATAAACACAAAAATGGGTCACTGAGCACAAAATGAATCTTTTACCATGGCTGTCCCTGTCCTCTGACCTGAACCCTGTAGAAAATGAGTGGGGTGAACTGAAGAGAAGAAGTACTAACATGGAGCTGTGAATCTGAAGGATCTGGAGAGATTCTGTATGAAGGAATGGTCTCTGATCTCTTATCAGGTGTTCTCCAAACTCTTCAGGCATTATAGGAGAAAACTCAGAGCTGTTACCCTGGGAAATTACGTTGCAATAATGGGTGCCATTAGACTGTGGGCCAACATGAACTAGAAAAAGCATTTGTTATTTCTTACAATGAGATTTTCACCCCACTTTCAATTGTTTTACTTCAATGATAGGTTGGAATTTTGTGATTTTTTTGAATAAAAGATAAAAAGGATAAACAATGCAGATTTATTTTCACAGCCGCCTTTGCTCATATTTACCAAGGGTGCCAATATTAGTGGAGGGCACTGTAGATTCATATAACAAATCCATACAAATTCATATAAATTTGCCTCCAATTTACCAAAGCGTAATACTGTTAAATTGCCTTGAGAGTTTGTTGGAAAGCACTTGTAATCCAAACGACATGTGCGCTATATTCCAAGTCAAGGGATAGTGTTGTGTGAGAAACAGACTGAATGTAATTCGTTATTCACAGAAAAGTGTTGGCCCCTGCTGAATCTCAGTAAAGCACTATGGACCACTTTTATCATGCTTTTAAAACTTTTGCTTTTGTGTTCCATGGGGGACAAAAAAAAGGACCTGGATTTTGAATTACTTTTTTTTTTTTTTGTTTAAATAAATAATGACATACTTTCATTTTTGAATAAATTATATTATCAAATGTGGCAAATCATGCAATATACAAAGGATCTTCAACAGTCTGAACTTTTTGATGGACAATTCACATTTTAATTATTCTTTCATTATTTTCCCCAGTAGTAATTAGAATTTATATCAAGGCATGTTGAGTAGAAAAATTATTCCACACCTTTTTTTTTTTTTTTTTTTTTTTTTTAATGGCACACTGCAAACTTCGACAAGATTTTGAATAAAAGGTTAGAGACACTAATAAAGTGCAAACAATCATTTCTCACAACATGGCAAAATGCAGATTAACATACTCACACAGAACACTTCCACTAATTCATCCCTGGATAATCCCCATATTTCCATTTTACACCGATGATTTCACAGCCCATAATGAGAAACTTGATTCATATTTGACTTTTTTATTACTCATGAGTTACTGAGGGTAAAATTAATTTCTGTCAACCCATTGATTTAATCAAGTGCTTGAATTGTAGAACATTTCAGTTAATTATATTCTATTGGAATTGCTTTCATTGTCAGGTTTTCATTGCACTTTCATTGTCCTTTGCGTGAGGCCTATCTGGACAGTCAAGAGACGAGCTTAATTGGATGCGGCACATTGATTGCCAAAATAAATCTTTTGAAAATATTTTTTCCGCATATGGAGATGAAGACAAATGAGGTGAGATTTGCACGATGGTGCCAAGTCACCTATGTGGAAAGAACATCAAAAACGATTTTCAACTAGTAACCACTTTCCAGGTTTTGAATTTCACAGACACTGCCAACCCTTTGAAACTCAAAATTGAAGTTAAAGCTTTTAGTCCATGTCTGTTAGCTTCAAGGCCAACTATAAACTAGATTTCTCAAAAAAAGATGTTGACTCTTAGAAGATAAACACATTCTAAATGCAGTATGGGCCAAAAATATTGATGCATCATCTTGCATTCAAGGGATGTCCACATTTTTGTCCAATAAAATGCTCTCTAGAATGATAATATCCCCTCTCCCATGATATAAACAACCTCTGACTATAGCACAGGGTTCATAGCTATTACGTAAACTAAATGTTACTACCAATTTTGTTTTGTTCTGCCTAACTCTCTGCTGGGAAAATACATCAACATGGAACAGAAAACTGTGCTCATTAAGGCATTTCATTAGGTCTTTAAGGGTCATTATATATT
This sequence comes from Tor tambroides, assembly GCA_021397915.2. NCBI lineage: Eukaryota > Metazoa > Chordata > Actinopteri > Cypriniformes > Cyprinidae > Tor > Tor tambroides. The sequence continues at coordinate 10,973 of JAFVLL020012608.1, read as the reverse complement.
TATGATGAACATTCACAAAATAACCTGCTTTGAAGTGCAACAGGCCTCCAGCAAATGACCCCTGAAGTTGATCAAGAGCAGTTGATACATTCCTTAAATAGAAAAAAAAAAAAAAAAAAAAAAAGAGTATAATGTTTTACACTGCCTACAATGAAATAAACAACTGTGGATGTGGACTACTGCATTCATCAGGTATTACAATAAAATTACACTAGCTCCCTTGCGACACCCTATTTTAATACAGTACACTAAGCCCAGAAGCTTTAGTCAAATACCGTACATGGCCAATGGAGAATTATTTGATAAGGGAGAGCATGTATTAATTTGTATCTCATATGGACTGTGGAATCCTTAGGCCACGTACTGTTCTCCTTGACAAGATAAAATTTATTAAATGGACCAGACATGACCACATCAAAACTTTGACCTACCTACTGATCGAAAAATTTGAATTACGAACCCTTGTGACACATTAATCCTTGCTAGGGGCTTCCTTTCGTGAAACATTATTAAGTGTAGCGTATTCTGTTGATTTGTACTCTGTCATTTCTCCACTTTCTTCCCAGTGAGGCCAGGGTATCCAGTGTAAAATTAGCAAAATGTGGTATTGTATTTGCTCTGGGGAAAAAAAAAAAAAAAAAAAAAACTAAAAATGGCAATCTCTGAATTAATTGGATTTCAGTCAAAAATATTACTTAGCATCAGTAAATGAACCTAAATATACAAACAAAACATTTTTAATGGTTATAACCAATAAAATGGTGATCACAACAGTAATATTATTATTTTATGTTATAGAAAAAATAAATGCTCAAGGAGTGAGATGCTGAAAAAAAGTGTGATGCTGTGCAACAGTAGAAGACTTTTGTCTGACTTGGATACATGGACCAACACATTTAAAAAATTACAGAGATGAAAGGCGAAATTGCATCCTGTGAGAATGTCTCCTCAGAAGTGTTTACTTTGAGGTATAACATAAATGCTTTGTTCTTTATCATGGTAAAGCAGATGGCAAGGATGAGAGAGAGAAACAAGACCTAGCAGACCAGAAAGCAGGGACACATTATTTGTTAGCAGAATTTCAAAGGTCTGATGCAGATTTAGAAGGACACTTTCATTTGTTCCATCTAGAAGGTCTACAGAAGTTTTGGACATTGCATTTTAAAACTCATAAAAATGTCTTCACATTTTTGTGGACCCGGATATATTGATGAAACTATTCCTATACTATAAAAATTTTGTATAAACTATAAAATCCTGGTGATTTTTTTTTTTTTTTTTTTTTAAACCATTGAATATCCAATTTAACTGAGAAATACTTTACATCATTAAAGTAAATTGGGTTTTGAAAGCAAACCTGAGGTTTCACTCAACACAACGTATGATGTTGAAAGCATAACACAATGGTCTTCAATTACCTTCTGAACCCAAACAATTATGTTTGCATTACGTATTGGTGGAATAATCATTTCAAGGAATTGTTTAAATAATTTTCAGTGATCTTATTTGAACTGAATCCATCACCTCTTTAATTAGCAGACACCAGATGGCAACACACACAAAAGCGGCTTGAATTAGCCACTAATTGCCAGGCAACCTTTCAACTTTCCACAATTCCAGCCAACATTAGAAAGGGCACAGAGCGTATAGAGAGAGCATGGTTAACATACATGTCAAGCTAACAATTAATCTGCCGCTGCTTTGAAATGCACAGAATATTCCCAGCTCTGTCTGATAAAGAGAGGCTGAAGGAGCACTAGATCCCAAGCTGTGAAGTACTCAGGCAATTAGCCTGTCCATCTGCTTTGAAGAAGTTCAATATATTGTAAAATGACCAACAGATATGTTTCATCATGCCAAATTAGTAAGAGAGAGACTTGTTCAGAGAGCTGACTCTGGAGTTTTGTGGAAGTGCTTGGCTGCATCCCAATTAGCATGCTATCCTTTCTATATAGCAGAAGAAATTAAGATTAGTGAGATCAAAGTGCATTGAAAGAAGTATGTCAAACATTGCCATGGGATTTTGAAAGTCTCCCCTATAAAGTTAACTACTAAAGTATGATAATGTATCAGATTTGATACACACATTTCTATAAGTGAAACAATAAACAAAAAAAAAGTGAAGTGATGTGTGTCCAAGTATGGTGACCCATACTTGGAATTTGTGCTCTGCATTTAACCCATCCAAGTGCACACACACAGCAGTGAACACACACACACACACCCGGAGAAGTGGGCAGCCAATGGCAAGGCTATATTAGTTTCAAACTTTAGTTGAGGATAGTAAGAATATGAGGGCTAGATACGGCTTTGGATCTGACTAGCTCAGGGACTCCTGTACATTGTTCGTTTCCGGTTTCAGTGCCTCTGAAGGGCAACTGGGTGACTGTGAGACGGCATAGTCACGGGTCAAAACACCGCTCTTCTGTTCCGATCAAAACATCAAACAGGCTCTCACCACTCAGTGACGCACCCACTGAGAAACCTGATGAAAGTGCTCTAGTAATTGGCGATTCTATTGTACAGAACATGAAAATAGAGACACCAGCCACCATAGTCCAATGTTTACCGGGAGCCAGAGCGCCTGACATCTTGGCAAATTTAAAAGTGCTAGCTAATGATAAATGTAAATTCAGTAAGATTGTTATTCACGTCAGCGCTAATGATGTTCGACTTCGCCAGTCGGAGATCACTAAAAATAATGTTAAAGAAGTGTGTGAACTTGCAAGTACGATGTCAGACACTGTTCCTCGGCATATCCAATAGCTCAGAACAACCTGATGATGTAACAGAAACTATGGCCTCTCTCTTTTCTAGCACTTTAGATATGGTTGCTCCTTTACGCTTAAGGAAGATTAAGGAAAAGAGTCCAACACCGTGGTATAATGAGCACACTCGGGCCCTAAAGAGAGCAGCCCGGAAAATGGAGCGCACCTGGAGAAAAACAAAATTAGAGGTATTTCGTATTGCTTGGTGGGAAAATACTCTCTCCGTCAGGAAAGCCTTAAAAAATGCTAGATTTGTTTACTTTACGTCTCTTTTAGAAGAAAACAAACACAACCCAAAGTATTTATTCAATACAGTGGCTAAACTAACAAAAAATATAACATCAGCAGGTGCAGACATTACCCAGCAGCACAGTAGTAATAAATTTATGAACTACTTTACTTCCAAGATCAAAACTATTAGAGATAAAATTGTAACCATGCAGCAGTAAGCCACAGTATCACATCAGATAGTACGCTATAGATCCCCTGAGGAAAAATTCCACTCATTCTCTTCTATTGGAAATGAAGAATTTCATAAACTTGTTAAATCATCTAAATCAACAACAACCTGTATGTTAGACCCTGTTCCATCTAAGCTCATAAAAGAGGTGCTTCCAGAAGTAATATATCCTCTTTTGACTATTATTATCTCATCATTGTCACTAGGATATGTCCCAAAAACCTTCAAACTGGCTGTTATTAAGCCTCTCATTTAAAAAAAAACACAACTTGACCCCAAAAAATTAATTAATTACAGACCAATCTCAAATCTCCCTTTTCTGTCAAAGATATTAGAAAAGGTAGTATCATCACAACTATGTATCTTCTTAGAGAAAAATGCTATATGTGAGGATTTCCAGTCAGGTTTTAGACCATATCATAGTACCGAGACTGCTCTCATTAGAGTTATAAATGACCTGCTCTTATCATCTGATGGTGGTTGTATCTCTCTATTAGTTCTACTGGATCTTAGCGCCGCGTTTGACACTACATTATTTTAAATAGACTCGAAAAATTATGTTGGCATTAGAGGAAGTGCACTGGCATAGTTCAAATCGTACTTGTCTGACCGCCATCAATTAAATGAAGAGGTATCATACCAATCACAAGTGCAGTATGGAGTACCTCAAGGCTCAGTACTAGGCCCCTTACTTTTCACGCTTTACATGTTACCCTTGGGAGATATCATTAGGAAACATGGTGTTAGCTTTCACTGTTATGCTGATGATACTCAGCTCTATATTTCTTCGCGACCCGATGAAACATACCAATTTGCAAAACTAATGGAATGCATAGTTGATGTAAAAAACTGGATGACTAGCAATTTCTTACTACTAAATTCTGAAAAAAAAAAGAGGTGTTAATTATTGGACCAAAAACTTTTGCATGTAATAACCTAGATCACTGTCTAATACTTGATGGCTGCTCTGTAAATTCTTCGTCATCAGTTAGGAACCTAGGCATACTTTTTGATAGCAATCTTTCCTTCGAAAAACATGTTTCTAGCATTTGTAAAACTGCATTTTTCCATCTTAAAAATATATCTAAATTACGACCTATGCTCTCAATGTCAAATGCAGAAACATTAATTCATGTGTTCATGACCTCGAGGCTAGATTATTGTAATGCTTTATTGGATGGTTGCTCTGCACGTTTAATAAACAAAATCCTGCTGGTTCAAAATGCAGCAGCTAGAGTTCTTACTAGAACCAGGAAGTATGACCATATTAGCCCGGTTCTGTCAACACTGCACTGGCTCCCTATTAAACATCATATACATTTTAAGATCTTGCTGATTACCTATATGCCCTGAATGGTTTGGCACCTCAGTATTTGAGTGAGCTCTTATCACACTATAGTCCTTCACGTCCGCTGTGATCTCAAAACTCTGGCCATTTGATAATACCTAGAATATCAGAATCAGCTGTGGGCAGGAGATCGATTTCCTATTTAGCACCAAAACTCTGGAACAATCTACCTAACACTGTTCGGGAAGCAGACACACTCTCTCAGTTTAAATCTAGATTAAAGACCCATCTCTTTAACCTAGCTTACACATAATACACTATCGCATTTCTATAATTCAAATCCGTTAAAGGATTGTTAGGCTGCATTAATTAGGTCAACCGGAACCGGGAACACTTCCCATAACACCCAATGTACTTGTTACATTGTTAGAAGAATGGCATCTACGCTAATATTAGTCTGTTTCTTTCTTATTCTGAGGTCACCTTAGCCACCCAGATCCAGACTGTATCCAGATCAGATGGTCACTGCAGCCACCCGGATCCAGTCCGTATCCAGATCAGATGGTGGATCAGCACCTAGAGATGACCTCTACAATCCTGAACGTCAGCGGAGACCAGGACAACTAGATGAGCCCAGAGACTGATCCCCAGTGAAGACCCTATCGCCTAGATGGTCATCGGGACAAGACCACAGGAACCAGATGAGTCCTTTGCACAATCTGACTCTGCTGAAGCCTAGATTTAAACTGCTGATTTTGTCCAGCCAGAGGAGAATGACACTATTTCAACACACTATTTCCCTGTCTAAATACTGTAAAGCTGATGTAAAGCCACCCAGCTTTATATCAAACTGATGTAAAGCTGCTTTGACACAATTTGCATTGTTAAAAGCACCATACAAATAATAGTGACTTGACTTGACTTGACTGTATACTAGGTATATACTGTAACCATGACTGAATTTGTAATGGAACAGCCTGAACAGCATGGATCTTTGGTATCAAGACATAATTTTATGATGTAATAGTTTGTATCTCACTATATAGTCAAAAGTATGTGTGTATTTTCCTTTCACCAGTGATTAATTTTAGTGTGTATCAGGAGCATGGCTAAACCAGCACTAAATTGCCAAAGTCTGAAACAACATGTTATGAAAAGCCAGAAAGCCCAAAATCTCAAAATTGACAAGTGAAAGAGGAAAAACAATGTTTTTACCTGTAGTGTCTTGCCTTAACAACTTTACTCTTCAAAATTCACAACATTTCTTGCAAAGTCAGCACAAGTGCTCAGTCAGAACCAGTGCTGGATCCTGGAAGAGACGATATACAGTAGGCAAGGACGGCATCACTCCCTGGGGCAGTGTTCACTCACAGCCACACACTTCACTGACTATGGCTCATCTGCGACAGTTTCACGGCATTTTGCCCACTCTCCATTCTGCCCGACCGCCCCCCTCTCATATCAAAATGAATTGTGACCTATAGCTGGTAACTTTTTTTTTTTTCTCCTGCAGCTCCCTGTGCTACACTTCATCCACTCTCACTTCTGTTACTATCTGTCTACCTGCCCACAGAAGAAAAAAAAAAAAAAAACGTCTTCACCTGTTAGGTTATATACTGTGTGTATATATATATATATATATATATATATACAGTATATAACCTAAAGTCACTGCAGCTACCATTAAGTGGAGTTTCCTGAAATGGGACAGTACATGTGCATTGGTTTTCCCACCCTAAATATACACGTTTTAATATGTGAATATTTGGTAACACTTTATTTTGATAGTCCACTTTACATTCTACTAACTATAAGTATTTTTGCCACTACATGTCAACTAGCAGTCATCAGAGTATTAGGAAACTGTCTGCTTAATGTCTGCTAACACTTTATTTTGATCGTCATCCAACAGACATTTTACTTACTACAAGTAACTTATTCTACTAACCAGTTCCCAACCCTAACCTAACAGTCAACTAATACTCAAGTTAGTTGACATATAGCTGCAAATTAATGAGCGTTAGTTGACATATAGTTGCAAATTACTTACAGTTAGTACATCTAAAGAGGACTATCGGAACAAAGATTTCGTTGCTGATTTGTTATTTCATCGTGACTTTGTCAGACAGATTTTGGTATTTTCCCATTCCAGTAAATAGGAGTTAGTTTTGCATGCCCAAAATAGCTGCTCAGAAGTATTGCAAATATGGCCACCGAGTGAACTGACTTTACAGTAGAATTGCAGCAACAGGCCATATTTTTTCCATCTATATAAATTATATATTTGCTCACTATTTTCAATTTCAAATGTTTAGCTGATTATTAATTATGCAGAAGCAAAAAGATACATTGCAAGAAAATATATGTTAATTTGATGCCAAGTGAAATCTCAGTGCTGTTTTCACCTACTAAAAATAAAAACAAAATGCTAATATCACCATTATCCTGAGTGCAAATGCATGAAGCGCATGAAATTTCTTTCGTGCCCTGCCATTATTCTTGTCATTTCTCAATTGCCGTGTCATTGTTTGGCCCTCTGAAACATAGTGATATTGCAGGTGCTGTGCCTCTATGGCTCTATTATCCTCCAGCAACACTGCGGGTCAAGTGACAAATGTGTCTCGCTTCTGATGTTCATTGTTGAATCTGCTGAGCTGTGCTGCTTCGATAATGTAGGGGGCTGCAACGATAAAGGCACAACAACAGTAGATAAAAGAGAAAATGAAGTGGGAAAGGAGTGTGTTTGTCCTAGGTGTGCACACTGCCTCATCTGAGAGGAAAGTTGATAACCTCAATGTCTGGATATATTCAGACGTTTCTTGTCCACTGAATTCAACAATGCTAATTCCAGGCATGATGTTGTACTGTGGTGGACAATGAAATGATAAACTCTAATTATATGGAGGGAAAAAAAAATATCATGGATAAAAAGCTGAAATCTGGTAAGACACTCTCTAATGGCCACTTTCCAAAAAACAAAGCATGTCCTCATTAGATCCTCTGAAAGGTCAGCTCGTTGACATCTTCACCCACTGGCATGGACTCCCCAACCCATGTCACTCTAAATGCTGTCTTCTTTTTGACTTCTCAGTAGACTCTGGTTGACAGGAGGTTAGTCCAATGACAACTTGTCAATTTTAGTAGAAGAATAACTTGCTTCTTACATGCAGAGTTTGTCAACGGTTTTAATAATCCACAGTCTGGCTCAAAGGAAACATTATCCAATCACATCAGAGCAAAAGCTGTGTATTTTTGATCATTAGTGGCAATGATTTTAGTGGACACATATTTCTATTTCGGTAGTCAGACAATAACAAACACAATGGCTATTTTATGATGATTTTTTTTTTCCTGGTTCTGCCCTCAAATGATGATTTTTGTTTGTTTGTTTGTTTGTTTTGTTTTTTGTTTTATGAAGAAAACTAGTGATGTTTGCTCATGAAATACCCACTGCTATGCTAGGACATTTTGGGCAGTAGATTACTGGCCCAAGTCAAAAGAGCAATTTTCACCTGTTTTATGTAAATCTGAAAAGTAATAGAACACCTAAAAAAGCCCCTCAATTTAAACACGGACATGTTCCCACAAATATGAGGTTTAGTAATAATGATATGCTAGCCTTGGCAAACACTAAGTGCTGACCGGGAGTTTTTTTTTTTTTGTTGTTGTTGTTTGTTTGTTTTTTAAGATGATATTTCAGTGCTTTAATTGAGTTTAATTACTTAATGCAACACTGTTCTGCAAATTTTGCATATTAAATATCTGTTGAATGCATGACAAAGTCCTCTGAGACAAGTGCATCAGGCTAAATGCTTTCACTTTCCATGATTCCCTATTTAAAGAACAATCAAAGCCTCATTTTTTAAAGGCAATTATCCCTTAACCCATAGTTTGTTAATTAGAAGATAATCCCTCTTTTGATTAACTGCTGACCTTTGAAGCTTGAGATAACTTGGACTTGCCTCATGCCTGCTTTTCACTATCACTATATTACAAGTAAGCTTTGCTTAGCAAAGCATAACTTGTGTGAGCAAATGTGTTACTGAAAAGCATGCATTTATTAGAAGCACAGTTTTGAAATGACCCCATAAGCTGTTATAATACTCCTCATAAAAAAAGTGTGTCATACAAGTACATGATGCTATTTTGAGAGTCAATAACAGTAATGTGCCATTTTAAATCTAGATGCAAACATTGGCTAGATGTGAGATTTGACGGATGTGAGTGAATGCACAAAGCTCTCATATGGCTTCTTCTACTGTAGAAGATGTCACACGAATTGATATCGTCAATAAGTATTCATACTGAGGACTTTATGACACTGGTGTCTTTATTCAAGTGACTGGATATCTGACTCATTTTCAAGAATCAGTTCTTTCAAACAATTAGTTACAGTGAACCATGTTAAATATATATGTTGCAGTTCATTTACAGCTTAATGTGATTCCTGGCATCTCATAATGGCATGTTGCACCATCTAAAAATATTAAAATTAAGCTATACAGCATGCAGCAAATGTTCCCCTTTAGTGTTTATTGTAATGTGTCCCAGTTCAGTTTGTTTCAGTTAAAACTGATCTAATAAAAACACAGCCTTTTTATGTAAATGCATGTAAATTACTTTTGCAGTAGGCAATGCTAAAAAACTATCAATCTTGCTATTTGCCTAAAAAAAGTAATAGGCCCTAAATCAACCAAATTCTCAATTACATGTCAGATTCTCAGTGACGCGAGAACCATTCGTTCTGATTCAGACTGGTTAAAAACTGGTTCAGCAGATTCACTAAAAAGTTAAAAGACTGACAAGAATAATTTGTTCACAAAACGGTCATCATTTTTCTGAGGCATGGCCACTATGAACTGTCATTCAATGGAAAGAGATTAGAGAAGATTGTTTCACATCATGAGAGTGAGTACGTTTTAACAGGATTTTTCATTTTGGGGTGAACTGCGTTAAAAATGGAAAAGAATCTATACTCATAAGGTGCCTTATATAATCTTACTGTAGAAGTGTATAGGCATTTGTATATACACATCTCACACACAGTGTTCTAGCCTTATGTTGGCTGCAGTTAGACTTAAACACTCAACTGAAACCCAAGTCACCTGATTCCAAAGTAAATCCATGTAAACAGATTCAATGCATTCCTTTTAGCCAATCAGTGCAGCTGTGCATATGCGACTGTCAGACTTGAATCGCATACATCAAACATGCACATTAAAAGAGGCGAAGTTGCGAGCCGCTCAGATGTGGAGCCACTACACACTGACAGGTTTATAAATCAAAGGAGACGGTAAAGAATGACAGGGCATTAGGGCATGTTTCACTTACTGAGTAAAGTATAGCTTTGCTATCACGCTCTCTGGAGACTCTCATGAGGAACAGAAAATTGCTTTCACCCATTAAGAAAAAAAAAAAAAATCTTTCATAATACATTGAAGCTGTCACCGCTGCAAAGGCCGTACAAAGCATGCAGTATGCTTCCTTAATTGATGAAGTGTGTAATTTCAGACATGGAACATGTGAGGAGGTCAGCTTAAGGGTAGCTGATCAAGCATTCAGCTGAGGGACGTAAAGCAGCCAGTGGCTTAGTGGTAAGAGAAATCTTTTTAGATTGTGGCTGAAAATCTGGGTTCAAGTCTTATTGGAAACTGTATGAAACTTTAGTTTTCCCAGGTGTTCCTTTGTACTTTTGTGTATTTGATTCAAATTGACCCATACGGAAATGTAATATATGTGCATATACGAAATACCCATATATGCAATACATGTTTTATATATGCCCTATTTATATATGAATCATATTAGAAAATGGGACAATTTCATATATTGACACATAAGTCTACCCCATACAAAAATATCTGTTTATGTATGTATAATACATTTATTGCCATATATGGAATGTATATAATTATTAATATATGTGAGATATATGTCTTGTAATTATGTTATACAAATTGGACATATATGCATAGCAAATTATTTACATATATGTGACGTGTCACTTATATATGACAATCTTTTAATTATGAAATATATGGTTTCATATATTTGATCTTTTAATATGTGATCTTTGATCTTTAAAATGATCTTTTAATACAGGTTGTATGTATCTACAAAGTTGCAGTGCATTGCACATTTCATGCCTTAAGCCTAAAATGTTAAATGGTGCAATAAGCTACAAAAAGTAACATCTATTTAAAGTCTTTATTTAAATAGAACAATCTTATTGAGCTGCACAATCAAAAAGAAAAAAATAAGAAACAATTACATATATAACTGATCAAAACACTGAACAGGCATAAGAAACAGAACATCAACCAATTGTAGTGGTTCAGCTAAAGGTCTACAGTTTTGTATTCCCACAGCTTGGGTAGTTTTTGGTTTATTGCCATCCCGAAGAGGCCCCGCTGAAGAAATTTCTGGATCACTGCATCTGTAAGAAATTAGTAAAAGT
>JAFVLL020012607.1:0-26846 GCA_021397915.2 Tor tambroides | reverse complement strand
AATATAAACAGTACACACACATATATTATGTAAACAAAAACTTTTATTTCGGATGCGATTAATCGCGATTAATAACTTGACAGCCCTAATTCATACATATTATGTTTATTTCATAAATGGTTCAACGGAAGGTCATTGAAGGAACCGTTCCATTCAATAACTAGAAGCTTTCTTTGAGCCAGTGTCCTCGAGAGCTTTATAAGTTGTTTATCAGACATTCACATGAGCTATATGCTTTTCAGATCTGTCTTCAGGTCAGGATTTCAATAAGTCTGAGACATTTCATAAAGAATTTTTCTCTTGTATTTTTTCGTCTCAGATCTTTTGGATCATTGTCATGTCACATGACCCAGCTCCTATGGGTTTTGGATCAGACAGAAGCTCTGACATTCTGCCGCGCAGTTTCTGGATACGACTTGGATTTCATCTGTCCCTCAGTGACTGTAAGCCATACAGGCCCTGAGGCGGCACGGCAAATTTTTATAAGTAATTATCACTTTTCTTTTTTTCTGTGACTCCGTAATGAGAACAGTTGGTCTTAATCGTCCTCATCGCACACAGAGCATTCTGGGAGTGTAACGGTGTGACTGGGGTTGGATGAGAACACTTGTGAGAGTTCTCCATGTGTCAGAGTTCATCTGCATGCGGCCCATCTGCTCTGAGAGTTAACACGGCATCAGATCTGACTCAGGAGTCAAAGAAGAAGATCTCAAAGCTCACGGGGTTCTCCTAATGGCTTTTCACACCCTAAATCATTTAATTGTTGAAAGGCTCATTTAAAGCTCTGTTTAATCTCAGTCAGTTCAGTGCTATTACTTGCATTTACATTCTATAAGTCATACAGAATATATTTACTCTACAGTCAGTAGCATTTTGAAGTATTATTACAATTTAAACTGGTTTCTATTTTAATATATTTTAAAATGGAATTTATTCTTGTGATATCAAAGCTGAATGTGATTGTATGTTTTTGTAATTATATGATGGGAATTTGAATCAAAAATGTTGTGGATTTGAATTGAATTGTCCACACCCCACAGGAAGTTGAATTAGAAATAACAGGAAAAGGAATTTACTGAATTTCTATCAATCTGTTGGTCAAAAGTTTGAAAAAATCCTCATGCTCACGTATTTATAGAGAAATAGTGATACTGTGAAATATTATTACAGTTAAATATAACCGTTTTATTTAAATACATTTTAAAATGTCATTTATTCCTATAGTGGTGAAGCTAAAAAAAATTTCAGCATATGTAAAAGATGATTAAGTATAATTAACATTTATAATTATGTGACTGACTTTTTGATATTTTACAGCTATTATCTTGCTTCAGATGTCGGTTTTGACAATAGAAATTTGAATTCAACTCTTAATGACAGATGACAGTGGCATCTGTCAACATCTGCACATTTTAAAGTTAACCAGAGCAATGAGGATTAATAATATAAGCCCCCTGATTGTCTTCTGTATGCATCGCCATGCACCAAGCCAAATGTTCTATTCACGCATAGATTTGTTACATTTTTAACACTCGAGAAGAGGAAAAGAGCGGGGTGCATTCAAAGCATGCAATTTCTCACTCCTTCATTGCAAGGAAAAACCAATCAAACCAATATGACGTCAATCAGATCTCTTTCATCTCCTGAAATCGTTCCTTTTGGCAAAATCCACTCGTGCGGCACGCTTTGAATTCAAAGCGATATAATTCAGCACTAAGAATACAATAAATAATCATCTTATCTACAAAAAAAGATGAAATAGGTTTAGCTGATGAAACGGTTGCAACAGATGTAACGTTTTATACATGTTGCTTCAGGTGATCCTGTGTTAAAAAGCAACTGTATGCTTGTTTGATATATAATTGCTTCTAAGAATTTTGCGAATATTTTGATCGGTATGGCTAAACAATGAGGGGCTTGACTGATTCCTACAAACCTTCATCTTCCTTTATTAAACTGTTTTAAAATTCACCACAGAGTGCTGGTTTAAGGTCAGGCTCTATTAAGCGGACAGGTTCTCAGAAGTGAAAGAATGTGAGTCTATAAGAGAGAGAGAGAGAGAGATAAAAGGGAGAAGACTGTGTGTCTTTGAAGGTCTTCCTTTGCTGAAGAGCATGTTTGATGTATCTGCCGCATGTGTTCAGTGAAGCAACAGATGCTAGTTTTATAACAGACTGAACAGCAATGCATTGCAACCACATTTAACCTTGTTCGCTTCAAAGAAAAAAGCCACAGGGTGAAGTGATCTCGCTTTTGCTTTTGGATCCGTCTAGACCTACTATTACATGAAGTAACCCAAGAAATCATCATATCATACATCTGTGGTTCTCAGAGTGTGGGGCATGGCGTTGGTATTGACATGAATTATGGGTCTGTTCTTCACACAAAGCTGTCAAATGGCTTCAGAAGATTTGGACTGTATTTTACAAGTTGTGTATGGGCGAGATTTATGGTATTTTTATGTGTTTTTTGAAGCTTGACATTATCACCATCCTTTCATCCCTTATCTATGTTAGTGTATGTTGCACAGAAAAACAATAATACTGCTTTAGAACAGTGTTATTTTAGTATCACTGAGACACTATTATAGTTTTTAATCATATAGTTTTTAATAATTATTAACACTATTTTCTGTTTATATTTCAATTTCAAAGTCTTGGTAATTTTGTTGTTTTTGTCTTTTTGTGAGTTTTTGATTTTATATTTATATAATTTTATTTCAGTTTTAATTATTTTAGTACATAAACTAAATGAAAATGGGAAATGTTGAAAGTGTGTGTGTGTGTGTGTGTGTGTGTGTGTGTGTGTGTGTTCAGTTAACATTTATTATTATTCTTATTAGTAATGATTTTTTTAACTACAATTACTGCACTTTGAAATTACATGAGTGTAAGTAAATAATGATAAAAAATTTCATTTCATATTCACTTCCCATTTCATATTGTTCCTACAAAGGGGTGTTGTGTTTATTTTCATTTATTAATTTGTATTTTCAAAAGCCATTCTCTATTATTAAATTGTTTTATGTATTTTTGTAACAGAAAGTTTGTCTCTATCATAGGCTTTTGCAGTTTTTCAAGTTTTTATTCTTTTTTATTAACTTTTATTAACATCAAAAAATAAATAATAAATATTTTTTTCTCCAAAATTATGTTTTATTTTGGATAAAAATGTACCATAATAATGCTTCATTTTAAATTGCTTGAATTTTTATTCGCTTTCAACAATTTTTTTTTTAAGTAATAAACTGGCATGTAATTGTTTTATTATTATTATTATTAATAATCACCATTAAATGCCAAGATTTGGCAACAATGCTGATGATCAGATCAGATAACGATGTCTCCTAAGGTTCAATATTAGTTTTCTTTAATTGTCCATATATCTCGTAATGTAAGAAGTGTGTCGTGAAATTGCATTGATGAAGTGACCTTTGGGTTTGTGATATCCTACTGCTTCGCTTCTACTCACAGAGGAGGCCAAGAATACAACCGCGCACAACAATTAACTGATCTTGTCGCACTACGTGAAGCTATTCAAACAATTCCCCTCAGAGGACAAATAGTAATTAAGAAACTGCTAAACTGTAGCAAGTGCCTCCAAGGCTATGTGAAACAATCTGGCAGATCTGTTAATTGATGTTTACTTGTGACAGTGGGCATCTTCCCCAATTCAACACAAGAAGAATTAGGTTAACTTAATTTTAGGAAATAATTCCAGTTGGAATGCAGACGATTCGTTGGCACATTCCTCCTTTAATTATTACAGTCCACTCTTTTCAGTGTCTCTTGTAAAGCAGGGGGACGTCACCAGCTGTGAACAGTTTAGTCAGTTCAGGCAGGAGTCTTAATCCTGTAGCTTTTTTTATAAAAAGTCACACAGGCCGCACTGATCTTCACATTGCAAACTGTGCTCAGGACTCCCTCCGTATAGTGGCATCTCCCAACCCAACATCTATTATGTATGACTCATTGAGAGGAGGTCAAACAGCTGCTCCCGCAGATTAATGTGCACATAAATATTAATAAAATGTGCTCCTAGGGCTATGCTCCTGTAATCTGCAAAACAATTTGAAATCCTGGCCAGCTCTGTAAGAACAGGGAGATCACACTTTGAGACTCATCCTTCCAGACATGTCTGCAATTTCACGAGAGTAGCTTAATCCAACTCATACATTTATTAAACAAAAAAGACCCATTTATTGGCTTGCTTTTAAATGTAAAGCATACACTCATTAATATTGAATCATACGGTAAACATACTTCAGTATTCTTCAGACATACTTCAGTGCTTCAGTATTTTTTTTATATATAAATGTTTTTATAAAATATTGTAATTGCAGAAAATAGCTTTTAAAATATAAAAAGCAGCATGTAAAGCAGTGTTTTTAATACTACCATTCAAAATAAAGGAGCATATTTAATATCTTACCATTTCAAAATTTTACCCTTTTTTAATGGTTTCTTAATGTTAAAATGTTCACCAAGGCTGCATTTATTTAATTAAAAGTACAGGGGGAAAAAAACAGTAATATTGTGGAATTTTATTACAAATTTAAAATAAATGTATTCTATTTTAATATATTTTAAAATGTTATTTATTTTTGTGAAGGCAAATCTGTTTTTTTCAGTCTTCGGTGGTCTTTCAGTGGATATGCTGGTTTAGTGCTTTAAAACATTTCTTAATGCTGAAAGTCTGCTTAATATTTTGTAAAAACAAAATACTTTTGATGAATAACGTTCAAAAGAACAGAATTGATTTGAACTAGAAATCTTTTAAACTACTTGTCTGTCAGTTTTAACAATTTAATGCATTCTTGCTAAATAAAAGTATTCAATTCTTTCACAATTATGAAATCAATCAATCTTACTGACCCCAAACTGATAGTGTGTATATACTCATTTGCATTATAAAATCACTTTGCTCAAAAACCTGAGGGAGCATGACATGCAATTTAAATGCACGTGACACTTCTGGTTAACATTTATCTTTAGATGTTGCGATTAGGGCATTTGGATTCTTATAAGCTTTAGGAGCAAAGTAGTGTTTCCTCTGAAACCTTATTAGGCCTTAGCAATCGTTAGTCTCTGGATTCGTTGTATTTTAAAGGCCAAATACAAAGTTAGCAGTGGGCTTTTGTAGCGTGGCCTCTTCCCAGCTCATTCGTCACGAACGCATGCAGGACCTTTCTCAAAATCACACTTCACTGTGATATTCCACTGCCTAATATTTTTCTTGTTAATGGCTTTGCTGCGAAAACAAGACATCAGTGTGCGTTCATCAAATCTCCCACTAACCCATCATTGCTGCGTTCGTACGATCTATTTGTTATGCCCGCTGGTATTTGTGCCATTCTTAAAGTGCAACAGTTCTCCCATTATGCTAATGCCGGAATGTTCCACGGAACATGGAGCTAAATTGAGAAGCAGAGAATGGCAGATGGGAGAACAGGGCCACTGCTAATGAAATGCGAAGCAGTGTGATGCAAAACTCTGCTTATTAAAATATTTCACTAAAAGCCGAGGCCTGAAACACCAGTGTAATTATCAGGTCCGCTCTCCAGCAGAATGGTGGTAAATTGATGTTACGGCATACACTCAACCCTCATTAAATTGGCTACAGTCCACAACAATGAGTTGCAGGAAAACAGTGTTAATTCTCATTGCATTATCCATTTATGAACAATTCAGTCGACAGCATTGCAGCTTTGAAGCTGAAGTTAAGTGCGCAATTGAAAAAGAGCCGGACTGAGCTGTCTAAGTGATGGGATCTCTGCAAGCGGAGATTGGATAAAAGCATATTTGGACACCTTTCTATTGCCTATTCACAGATTCTCTAAATTAATATGAAGAAGTCATAAGATACGACTTTTAATTATTACACTGAAACACCCATTTTACAAACGGTCACCTGAGGACAAACGTTTTAATTGAGGTTGAGGTTCACTAATCGTTGATTGTTAGAAAAATCAAATAATTCCAACTGTTATTTTCAGATAAGATGTTTTTGCCATTTAAATGTAAAAGAGAATTGCTCTCGCAGTACAAAAGACCAAAGAGAAAATCATTATTTTGACTGTGGTCTTGTAGGCTGCTGTAACCAGCATGCAATAACACAGTGTAACGCTGAAAGCATGATATCAAAAGACTGTGACAGTTCTGTTGCTAAACTGATTCTGAGATACTGATACAAATATCTGAAACATGTTTTGAAGCTTTTAGTCTATTTTTCAGCACAGATGTCTCTTTGAAATAAAAATGAGCAAATGAATAGCTTTCAAACTGATAGACTTTCAAAGCATCTGTCGTAATGTGGTTAAATTACTACACAAGCTCAGGTGCTTTATATCAACTACAGCTGTAATTATAAACATAAAAGCAAGACATATATATAACAGTTTTATATAACAGTTAAATAAACAAGAATAGGCTATTGAGTAACTCACATGTTGTTAAAATAACAGCACTTGCTTTCCAATTGATCCTCTGCACCAGTTGACGAATCTGCACGTTTCTGAGAAATAAATCTATCATTAAGATGTTTTAACTTCAAACCGCTTGTGGCTGAAATGCAAGTCCTCTAATATTGCATTTTCCAGTGAAAAAGTTATTTTGTCTGTTTACAAGTAAAAACAGTCCAAACAGTTCTAAACAAGTGTGTCAGTGGATTTTGATGTGAGAGGAAAACAGGGGATGGACTTTTTCACTGGAAGAAGTGTTATTATGGATAATGAAATTCGTATTTTGGCCAGGAGCAAGGGTTTAAAATTAAAATGCGGTTGATTTGTTTATTACAAACACGCAGCTTTTCACAACAAAAGACATTAAATGATCAAACTGAGTCATGTGGATTATTGTGATGTTTTTAGCAGCTGTTTGGACTCTTATTCTGACGGCACCCATTCACAGCAATTGTTGTAATGCTACATTTCTTCAAATCTGTTCTAATGAAGAAACAAATCTATTAAGGTGCGATCACTTTACCATTGTTTAGCAAATTTTTTGGGTTGTTTAGGGCGAAAGACTTCCTCAGGCAAATTTCGCAACGTGTTCAAGTTGGTCAAGCAATTTCACACTGTTGTCTAACAGAAAGCTGCTTGATTTGAAGCTTTATACATCGCTACACTATTGACAATAGATATTTTTTTGCCGGCCCAGAAAATAACAAAAACAAAAAAACACTTTACTCCTGTTTTTGCTCCACCAACAAAAATACTTCCAAACAAACAAAGATTTGTTTCATTCCTGAATGATACAGTGATTCAAACTAATGTAATCTGTAAATAGTAAAAAGTCCTAGTCCTGTTGAACTGTTATCAGTGCTCTTGAAACAATACTCAGCTTACTACTCAAATTACAGTTGCATACTGAAAATGATTCATTGCTAATTTAAATCTGGAAAATATTAATTACATACAATCTCAGTTCATACAATGAATCTGTGAAGAATCTGCCCCTCCATATGTAGACCACCTTCGTTTTTAACCTCGGAGACTTGGCAGGTTTAGTTATTAGCACTACCTGTCGTGCAGCAGACTAGCTGCTCCAGTCCCGTCTGTGTCAGGCAGGTCGTCAGCGGTCCAGACAGTGCCTCGGGGCTCTGTGGCAGCCTTAAGTTACACACGCTGACACACATAAGTCACGCACAAGCAGGCACGCACCTACTATTTCTACCTCTCTCTCCTTTCCTTCTCTCATACAAACACACTTACATTCACACAAACACACACACACACATGTACAGATGTGCCATTTAAATTATGCTAATATGTGCGAGATCACCATCTGTGTATTTACTTATTAAGCATTATTGATCTGATATTATTTGCAATTCAAAATCTCCCATTTTCAGACCTGACCAATGGAACTGTGCACAGATGCATTGTTATTAGCTTGATTTCTTCTCCTCGCATAATGGCCACTTGGTTCGTCCCGAGGGTGCATTTGCCCTGGCAGACGTTTTATATTGTAATTCACATGCCAAATTTACCTCAATTTGCAACTGATACAGACATACTTAAAGTTTCCTCTAAGATGTCTTTATGACAGCCGCTACAGGTGTGTATATTGATGTGCATGGATATTTTTGGCATGCAACTTCTGCTTCATTACTCACACCTCTAATTTTTCTAAAATAAATGAACCATCAACAGAAATTCAACAAAGATAATTAAATTGCCAGAGGAACTTGGAGGCCGACAAGAAATATGAAATACGATTCGGTTTGTTGTCAGAGGGCAAATTGCTAAATGATGTACCATACAAATGAACCATCCTCCTCATCTGTCAGCTCACTGGAATGATGGCTCTCTCATGGTGTTTGGCTCTGGAGAAAATATATTCCCCCTCCAACCCATTAACGATTCTTTCTCTTCTGCAAACCTCTTCTGGTTTTCCATCTCTAATATTGCAATGCTGATAAACTATTTCGGTGGGTTTATCCGAAAAACATGACTCCAAAAGGGCGAAAACTTGGGGTGCACGTGTTCTGTTCATGCTTCGCCGTCCGTGGCTGATTTTTATGAACATCATTTGGAGATGCAAATGTAAGGTCACTCATGACTACACATGATCACAGTAGCGTGGAGAAAACTGTCGTGTCCACTCAAGTCACTGTCATCGGCCCAGAGATTCAGCTGCTTTAACGCCGTTGGATTAGGAGTTTGGGCAGCTGTGCTTAGGTGATCAAAAGCCAGGATTTATCCTTGTATGGTTTTCTTGGATTCTGCATGGATCAACTAAACCATCTGAGAAGGTTCCTTGAATTTCAATTTCTGCTAAGCAGCAGGCTGGAAATGTAAAACACATTAAGGGGATCTTCTGATTCTTAAGGACTCACAGACCATGAACCTCAAAATGAAACATCCTAAATATTCCACCAATAACATATTCAGGGTCATGAAATCGACGTGGCTTGAGTGTTAAAAATCTCTGAAATGCATAATGACTGTGTTTAGGCCTTAAAATAATGTCCGTGCTTCATTTTAGATATGCTGGTCTTCGAAGGGAATAGTTATAGAAATTGACACTCTTGGATGCATTTTGCTTAATAATGCCAAATTCAGAATAAATTAATTATACCATAAAGCCCTGGCAACCACCCCATAGCATTGAAGTGATGAGCACTACTTTAATTTCCTTCAAAAAAATACAAAAATATAGTTTGATATACAGTTTGAAATGAATAGTTTTTGGTATTTCAGTAAGATTTATAGTAAGGCTTTGGCTTAATATACTAATTTGTATAGTGGATGAAGTACTTTGCCAGGTAGACTGTCCCATCTGAACTGTTGTAAATTACACCACTGGTGTCAAGTCCAAAAAAATATTTTAAAAAGTACCACAAAAGTAAAGTTGCAAGTCATCTGAACCCATAGCTTTGTGTGAAGAACAGGTCAGAATTTACATTAAGCTCTTTCCTTCTGTTCAGATTACACATGCATGATGGGGGTTTTTTCTTTCAAAATATAGGCGTCAAATGCTCAGTGGAAGGAGAAGGGAGAAGTACGATTAAACCATGCGAAATGGCCATAGCATTTATCGTCATCATGGGAAATTCGAATATGCAGAAACTATAATAGACTGCAACAGTCAAGTTCTGGAAGTAAAATTTTCTCCACAGGGGAATTTAACAATAGGCCTACCTTATAAACCTTTAAAGACAGACCTGCTGTGAGCTACAAGATTGTTATTCAGTGGTTTATGCTTTTGGTGAAGCCATCAGGCTTTATTATTTAAGCTTATTTTTAAACCCGTTTAACGTTGGAATTGCTGGTGAAAATCTACGTTACCCATTAGAAAAAGAAAAATCTCCAACAAAACAAGCAAACTGCACCAAAAGAACATTTCAGACCCCGCTCCAGTGAAGCACTGCAAATGACATGATAGAGTCAGGCTGCATCCGAAATAACATACTGACTTACTAATTAGAGGGCAAAAACTACTATGTTTAAAGAATATTGTGTCCAATTTTACAGAATACATACAGTCCCTTGCGAATATATTCATACCCCTTCATTTTTTTCACGTTTTGTTATGTTGCTGCCTTATGTTAACTGCTTTAAATTAGTTTTTTTTTCTACATCAGTCTACACTCCATACACCATATTGACAAAGCAAAAACAGAATTGTCACAACTTTGTAAATTAATTACAAATAAAAAAAACTGAAATAAGTACATTGCATAAGTATTCATACCCTTAACTAAATATTTAGCTGAAGCACCTTTACAGCCTCAAGTCTTTTTTGTTTGATGCGACAAGCTTTGCTCATCAGCATTTGGCAATTATCTGCTATTCTTCTCCTCACCTCTTCACCTCTCAAGCTCTGTCAGGTTGGATGGGGGCAGACGCACATTTTCAGGTTTCTCCAGAAATATTTGATTGGGTTCAAGCTCAGGCTCTGGCTGGGCCACTCAAGGACATTCACAGAGTTGTCTATAAGCCACTCTTGCTGTGTGTTTAGGTCCATTGTCCTGTTGGAAGGTGAATCTTCTGCCCGTCTGAGGTTCTGAATGCTGGACTGGGTTTTCATTAAGGCTATCTCTATATTTTGGTGCATTGAGCTTTTCTTCTACTCTGACGAGTCCCTCAGTCCTTGCCGCTGAAAAACAGCTCCACGGCATGAGGCTTCTATCAGCATACTTTACTTTTGGGATGGTACTCTGCAGGTGATGAGCAGAGCTGGTTCACTTCAAACATGATGCTTAGAATTGAGGTTCATCAGACCAGAGAATATTATTTCTCACAGTCTGACGGTCCTTTAGGTGCTTTTTTGCTAATTCTAAGTGTGTTTTCATGAGTGTTGCAGTGGTGTTTGTCCTTCTGTAGATTTCTCCTATCTGCATATACGATCATGGAGCTCAACTAGAGTGACCATCAGGTTCTTCGTCACCACTCTAACCAAAGCCCTTCTCCATCAGTTGCTCAGTTTGGCCAGGAGGCCAGCTCTAAGAAGAATCCTGGTTGTTTCAAACTTCTTCCATTAAGGGTAACAGAGACTACATGCTTCTGTGACACTTCAATGAAGCAGAATTTTTTTCTGAACGCTTCCCCAGATGTGTGGCTTGACGCAAACCTGTTTCTGGGCTCTACAGGCAGTTCTTTTGACCCCAGGGCTTGGTTTTTGCTCTGATATGCATTATCAGCTGTTGGACCTATTATTAAGACGTGTGTGCCTTTCCAAATCATACCCATTCAATTGAATTTGCCACAGGTTACATTCACTCAAAGTCTAGTAACACCTACAAGCAATATGAATGCTCCTGAACTAAATTCTAACCGTCCCAGATAAGAGTATGAGTACTTATGCAATGGAATCATTTAAGTTTTTTATTTTTAATAAATTTGCAAAGATGTTAAAAACCTTTTTCTTTTTTTTTTTCTTTACCATTATAGTCTATGGAGTGTAGATTGATGTGGAAAAAAGTAATTTAAAGCAGTTTAACATAAGGCAGCAACATAAAACGGGAAAAAAATTAAGGGGTATGAATAATTTCGCAAGGCACTGTAGGTGAAAAGTACTCAGATTACTTTCCAGTGTGTATCTGGTTGACACTTTACCATACCATTAAGCCACGTGGATTTGTGACTGGTAGTGAAGCGGCACAATTAATACTGGTAGGTCACATGACAACTACAACATGGTGGATATAGTACGTCCAGATAATATTAATTCTATACACATTCGTACTATATAGAATATAGAGTATGCGATTTCAGATGCAACATCAGTTTCCCTGTTCTCTCAAACTACTTACATATTTGTAAATTATGCATATTTTGCAATAAATGTAAAATATACTGTTTCTATATACATAATCACCAAATTTGAACCCGTTAAAGGATTAGTTCACCCAAAAATGAAAATTCTGTCTTTAATTACTCACTCTCATGTCGTTCCAAACCCGTAAGGCCTTCGTTCATCTTAGGAACACAAATTAAGATATTTTTCATGCATTCTGAGAGCTCTCAGAGCCTCACATAGACAGCAATGTAATTACCACGATCAAGGTTCAGAAAATGCAAGGAGATAGGTAAGATAATCCATATGACATCAGGGGTTCAACCGTAATTTTACGAAGCTACGAGAATACTTTTTGTATGCGAAGAAAACAGAAATCTTTCTTCGCATACAAAAAATATTCTCGTAGCTTGGTAAAACTATAGAAAAAACAACAACTTCTGGAACAAAAACTGCAACAACAAAAAAAAAAAATGTGTGCAGACATTGTTGCACTCTATTAAAACTGAACATTCATTGTGGATGAGATACCTAGGGTAGGATGCAGGTATGAAGATGATGTATACAACTTGCAAAAGTCAAATTTGTATTGCTAATGGTTGTGCTACTTGTCAGTATTTTAAATCTTTTTAGTTCATCCCATTCCCCTGGAGCTAGGAAGACATCAACTGCATTATTTGTAGTATTATGGTTACAGTTGAGATGAGCAAAGCTGAGAGTGACATGTACGTGCCTGAAGTTTGGGAAACAAGGCTTTCAGCTCTCAAATGACATTAAGCTCTGCACTATCAATGAACACCAGCGATGTGAAAACCACCTACATAGTTGTAGAAGCCCCTAGTGAAATACAATAGGGAGTTATGCAGAGCTTTCTGGTACATTAATTTATACGTGATATAAGGCATCTGTCTGAATCATTTTTCAGCCAGAAGAACCATAGATGGATAAAAATACCACTGAGTATTAAATAGGACATTTGATATTCCCCACTTTAAGATAATCAGCTCAATTACCTCCCCTCAAATCTACGCTTGTAATCTTGTGCTCCTGTACTGAGAGGAGATCTCATTGGAATAGCAAGCCCATTTCTCTGTGAAGTGATGACAAGCAGACAATGGTGTTTAAAATGGCAGTGTGGTAGAAATTAACGTTAAGCACTTTCACAGGCCGATTCCCTTCTGACCACAACTTGACAGCGTTTCATTGTACACAATTTGAGTCAGTGATCAAAGTGACAGTGATGTAAAAACCCCAGTCAACAGAAAACAGTTCAGCTCTCTGGTGTTCTTGCGAAATCACCTCTAATTGGGTCAAGGCCTGATCCATCAGCAAATATGAATGGAATCAAAATCGAAAAAAGGGGGAAAATGGACGGCTGTGTCTATTTACCCTCTGAAATATTACGGGAAACATCAGGCTGTCGAACTAATTCAAGATCGGATGTGGCAGGGGTAGCAGTGATGAAATTCTACCGAAGAATTAATTGTGACGTGCGTTGAAACTTAAGGATGAAATTAACTCAGTGTTATTATGAAATTAAAAACTTTAAATCACACAAAATGACTCATTTAAAATATGATGAGGAACTGCACAAAGCAGGGACCCTTAAGTCCTGAAATACTCATGGCGATGTACTATATTACAGTTTTTCTTAGGAGTAAAAAGATATCGGAAATACCTGAGCAGTGCTGTAATGTTAGTGTACATCCCAATGCTACCTGTGCTAATGAGTGTGGATTTAGATGACTGTGTAAATATGTGCTGCGGACTTTCCTCTCAATTACGAAATAAACACAAAACAAAAATAACAGCGGTGAGAAAACAGCAGTTAACCATCTGATCATGTGGATATGTTTACACCAGTTCTGCAGTTCAGCAATCCAGTCATTTTAAGTCACATCATTTTCATTTATATAGCACTTTAACAACAGATAGCTTTAAAGCAAGCAGGTTTACAGTATTAAACATCTCTTTCAATTGGAATTTCACCTTCGATTTCTGCTATAAAGCAGCACTCTGTGTTCATGTTTTTACTTGCTTCTGAACTTGATGGACTAAACAGAAGCCATATTAACCAGAGATTATTCCCATGTCAAAGAAGAGCTCCTCTTATCTGCATAATCTCCATGGACCAAAGGTAGTTCAAAGGTGTTTACCAGCCATGAGTGCGTTTCTCAAAAGCATCGTTAGCCAACATGTTGCAAATTCTGTCATTACCAAACTAATTACATAGCTTAAAATTCACCCCAAAATCCTGTCATTAATTACTCACCCTCATATTGTTTCAAATCTGTAAGACCTTTGATTATCTTCAGAACACAAATTAAGATATTTTTGATGAAATCCAAGAGCTTACTGACCATGCATAGAAAGCAATGCAACTACCATGTTCAAGGCCCAGAAAGGTAGTAAAGGCATCTTTAAAATAGTCCATGTGACATCAGTGGTTCAACTGTAACTTTATGAAGCTACGAGAATACTTTTTGTGCACAAAGAAAACAAAAATGGCAACTTCACCAATTTCTTCTCTTCTGTGTCAGTCTTTGACATGCGTTCATGATGTAAGCATGTGCATTCCTCTGCTTGTTAATAAGGCACAGTGCATCCGAGTTCTATGTCAGAACTCTGCCTCCTGCATCAGCAGGACCACACATGCATCGTGGTACTCTTGTGAACACGCATGGAAGACGTTATAAAGTTGTTATTTTTGTTTTCTTTGCACACAAAAAGTATTCTCTTAGCTTCATAACATGATTTAAAACTAATGTCACATGGACTATTTTATCGATGTCCTTACTTTGTTTCTGGGCCTTGAACGTGTCAGTTGTATTGCTGTCTATGCAGGGTCAGAAAGCTCTCGGATTTCATCAAAAATATCTTCCAAAGAAGAGCGAATTTCTTACCGGTTTGGAATGACATGAGGATGAGTAATTAATGACAGAATTTTCATTTTTTGAGTGAGCTATCCCTTTAACGATTTGGTATTTCCCAAAACCATAGTTTCCCGAAATTAAGGTATGTTTGAAGCACGGCAGCTGGTTTGAGCTGGTTTAAGCTTGTCCTGAGCTGGTTATAAGCTGATTCACGCTGGTCATGTGCTGGTCCTAAGCTGGTCCTAAGCAACTAGCTCCTGCTCAGGACCAGCTCAAGACCAGCTTACAACCAGCTCAGGACCATCTTAAACCAATTCATGACCAACTAAGAACCAGCTTAAACCAGCTCAAACTAGCTGCCACACTCTTAAAAAAAAAAGGTGCTTAAAAAGTTCTTCACAATGATGCCATAGAACCATTTTTGTTTCCAAAAAGAACCATTCAGTCAAAGGTTCTTTAAAGAAGCATCTCTGTCTTACTTTTTTATAATCTGAAGAAACTTCTTTCGCCACAAAGGACCTTTTGTGAAACAGAAAGGTTCTGTAGATGTTAAAGGTTCTTTATATAGTAAAGGTTTTTCTATAGTATCGTGAAGCACCTTTAATTTTAAGAGTGCATGCTTCAAAACATACCTAACCAGCATATCCTGTTTTTAGTTTCTTGTTTGTATGACGTGGACTTTAGAAATCCTAATCTTGAGAAAAATAAGCAAGCTGTCATTCAGTACAATCTATATTAAGTGTCCCAAACTAAGCAAGCCAAAAGCAACAGCAGCAAGGAACCCAAACTCCTTCGGTGACAGAAATGGAGAGAAAACCTTGGGAGAACCCAGGCTCAATCTGGGGTCCAGTTCTCTTCTGGCCAGACGAAACCAACATAGTGTGGCTTAATTCACTGAACAGGCTGCATCACAGTTTTGAAGATAATAGTGCCATCATCTCATCCAATTATGTCAGTCAATGCTGTCATTTAATAAATTACTGGAAGTTCATTAGTCGGTTACTTTCTCCAACAATACATTGTACTATGATAGCTAATCTGTGAGTTACATCATTGAATGGAAATGCACCCCAGAGCAAACTTTTTCTGAAAGTTTGCTTTGGCAAGCTGTTTCAAACTCCCGAACAAACTCCAAACGAGCTTCATTTTGACCTGATTTTGTGCTAAATGATGTCACTCCAGTTCACACTTTGATTTTGCTTGATGTACACTGGGCCTTTCGACCCCTGAGATATGTTCACATGAGGCACGTTGCCGATATCTGGACTTCAAAAGTTGACCTGTAAGACTCTGAGGAATGAAGCAATTACAGAGAACACATGGCACTGTGTCAAACGCATTAGGAAGTCAAATATACTAATCATTGAAGACCTCTCTACAGAGGGTGGAATGCCTTTAGCAATGGATTTTTTCAGCATTGAAAGATAAACTCCTCAATGTCCGTGGCAGCGTGCCAGCATATGAAACACAGGCACTGAGAGGCCATCCAATTAGCAGGTGTTTGTAAGAAACAGTGACACTTCTCCCTGTCTGAATGGTCTGAGATGTATAGCTATGGCTGTCTAGACACCAACAGACAAATTTAAGTGCTCTGGGGAATTTTGTCTTTTTGCAGCATGCCTGTATTTAGAGAAAACATCCAGTCTGGAGGATGTCACATGACAAAATGCCATTCAATAAAAGGCAATATGGAATAGTGAGATAAAGGCCGTAACCATACGGTTTTATTGCTTTAACAAGGTTGTATTAGTCTCAGGTGTGTAGAATTAGCAGGACAGCACATGCACAAGTACTCATAGTATTAAAGAGAAAATACAATACACATCATAACAAACAAGCAGCATTTTATAATCCTTTTCATGTATTTGAAGTTGAATTCACAGACTATAGCACTGTAAAACAGAGCACACATGAGGACTGGTAAAAACAAATCACAGTTGTTTATTGAGAGAAACACTGTGTTAATGGATATGAAATAGATATGTAAAAAATTTTCAATAGAGTTATCTGAATTATTAATTAGCTGAAGACCACCAAGTGTTAAGCGAGCCAGTGACAAATAACAGTGTGATAAAGAAAAAATATCCTTGAAAAATCTAGTTTAAAACACATGTGCTGAGTTCTTAGAAATGTAGCCATTGTATTCCAGCTGATTTTCATTGAAAAAAATTGTTTACATTTAATTGTTACACTTAATTGTTTGCATTTGTTTACATTTAATCATGATTAGTCGCATCCATTTTTTCAATCGCATTTTTTTCTTAAATGCGATTATCTGATTTGACAGCACTATTATAAATATATTTTTCAAAAGAGAATATTTTAAGATATTGTGAATTAATAATGTATCTTGTTTTTACCTGCATGTTGGTTGCACCATGGCTTTGATTTTTGCAGAAGGTTTCTAAATCACTAAGCAGTGAATCAGTTTTGTCTCATTTTTTTACTTAAAAAAAAAAAAAGTCAAGATTTTTTTCTTTATTATGATATGAGGACAGTTGTATCACTTTTGCTTAACACTTACTTAATACTTTTAATGTACTTTTAATACATTAAAAACACATCACAGTGGAAGAGGTGCATTCAAGTCATGAACTGCATTTTTTATGTATTTTAAATTTTTAAAAATTGTGTCATGTCATAGATCCTAATGCAGAGAAGCAAATGTGTCAAATTTGAGGGAGGTAAAGCAGGTCTCGCTCACGGATGACCTTGGAAATTGCTCTGGGACGCTCCACCAGCTCCGCGGAATCTCCAGACATACTCGTGTCATGTTAGTGCGTGTCGAGGGCCCATATGGACCAGTTAATATTTAAAGCGGTGAAGCGCATGCGAATCCCAACAAAAATCATCTACGAGCACGGTCTAATATAGCTTCTCAACCTCTTTCAGCATCTCGCTATCGAATTCGACGAAAAACAACAGGACGTTTCAGCAGGAATCGAAATGGAAACAGAAAGCTGAGGAAAAAGTAATGACCTGCCATTGGGAAGGTCGATGCTTGGCTGCACAAAGAGATAGAAGGGGCAAACAGTGGCGAAGGGAAAGTGGGTCGGCAGCGGTGAGGGAATAGGTGCGCTTTAACCCTCCTCTCTGCAGGAGTGGAGATGAGTGCCCTCAGTAGTGTCACGGGCAAAACACGAGGGGAATGTTAAACACAAGTACCCTGCGGAGCACCGACCACGGTCAACAAGATCACACCACACATTCTGCTAATGTGCTATGACCACTCTCTCGCTGATGAGGTGACTTCTGGGAGATGTGCTTCCCACACGCAAATTTAATCACAGCACCATGGAGCATTTCAGGTAATTGTGACTTTAACTACGACTTTATTTTTCGTTTTTCTCTTATACCTCATACTGTTCAAAAGTTTGAGGTTGGTATGATTTTTTGAAAGAAACCTCTTAAATCAAACATATAGAAAACACAGCAGGCTAATGTTGTGAAATATTATTACAATCCATCAAACTATTTTAATATAATTTAAAATGTAATTTGTGATTGCAAAGCTGAATTTTCAGCATGCTCCAGTTTTCACATGATCCTTTAGAAATGATTCTGAAATGCTAATTCGGTGCTCAAAAAAAAAAAATTTTTCATCGATGTTAAAAACAGTTTAGCAGCTTAATATTTTAAAGGCAGCCATTTTTCCCCAAGATTCTTTGATGATTGGAAAGAACAGTATTTTTTTCACTTGCGTCCTTGCTTGAAAAAAAATCTTACTAACCTCAAACTTTATTTCTGGACTTTACTAACATTATTTCTTTATTACTCACAATTGTGGCTTTATTTTATTTCAAACATTCTTACATGTTTATGTTAAAAAAAACAAATTGTGACTATGTAACTCACCTGTTTCATTTATTACTCTTTTTATCGCAATATCTGCAGTATTGTTAATTTACATGAATTGTTTGCAGGCATCTAGGTTACGGAGATATTTTCTGTAATGCGCAATTTCCACACATCTTTAATAACTTGCAAGCCATTTTCACGCTTTATGCTCCGCACAAACTTTAGGCAAGAATTATGCATGCATTAAAAAGAAGTTTGCTCAAATTTTCCAAAAAGTTTCTGTATCTCCATAGTTATAATTCAAATACTTTCATAGAATCCAAGAAATACATAATGTGACCTTCCACACGACATATAACAGTGACATTCTGAAATTATGCAGTGCTATTACTTTTCAGTGAGGTGTTTTGCACATTGCTCTTTTGAAGGCTGCGTGAAACCACCTGTTGATGTGATAAAGGGGTGGAGAGTGAAGGTTAAGATGAGCACTTGCTTCTGATTTGATTGAGGGGGGTTCCAGTTCTTCACAGCAGCTCCTCCTCAGCTCAGCCATGCGGGATCATCAAAGACTCTCTGCTTTGATCCGCTCTTCAAAAGCCTTCACTGGCCTCTTGTCAGTGTCTGCTCGGCTGGTAGTTTAGGCTCTGTGTCACTGCTGTTAAAATGGCCCAATTAATTTACCACACTCTCCATACTCAGTTCATATTGTCAGTGGTTGAAAAAGAGAAAATTCCTTAATGCAGATTTTGTATAAATTCAGAAAAACGTGGGGAATTACTTTCACTTGATGATATCATGCTCCTATTGTTTTTCTCTACACTCTTAAAAATAAAGTTTCTTTTTAGTGGCATTGATGGCTCCACGAAGAACCTTTGACTTCCATGGAACATTCTTTATAGTGAAAAAAGTTCTTTAGATTATTAAAATGGTTTTTACACTAAGAAAATAAAGATTCTTTTAAGAACAGTTCCTTGAAAGTTCTTTGGAGAACCAAAAATGTGACCCTGGACCACAAAACCAGTCTTAAGTCGCTGGGGTATATTTGTAGCAATAGCCAAAAATACATTGTATGGGTCAGAATTATTGATTTTTCTTTTATGCCAAAAATCATTAGGACATTAAATAAAGATCATGTTCCATGAAGATATTTTATAAATTTCCTACTGTAAACATATCAAAACTTAATTTTTGATTAGTAATATGCATTGCTAAGAACTTCATTTGGACAACTTTAAAGGCGATTTTCTCAATATTTTAATTTTTTTGCACCCTCAAATTCCAGATTTTCAAATAGTTGTATTTCTGCCAAATATTGTCCTATCATAACAAAACATACATCAATGGAAAGCTTACTTGTTCAGTTTTCAGATGATATATAAATCTCAATTTCGAAAAATTGACCCTTATGACTGGTTTTGTGGTCCAGGGTCACAAATGGTTCTTCTATGGCATTGCTGTGAAAACCTCTTTTTTGGAACCTTTATTTTTAAGTGAGTAAGATACTCTAAATGAGGTAAACTCTGCAGGAAAGTGGACCTCAAGAGCCAGAGTGGAGAACCCCTACTCTAAATTATTTAATATACATTTTTTGGTTCCCAAAGAACCTTTCAGTGATTAGTTCTGTGGAAAGTTTAGGGTTAGGGTTAGAGTTAGTGCAATGGAAAGGTTTAATGGATGTTCAAAGGTTCTTCATGGAACCATAGGTGCCAATCAAGACACTTTATTTTTAAGAGTGTATATAAGCTGCAGATATATGTTGCATTCAAAAAATCAGAATTAACAGAATACACAGTTAATTTTCAATGACCATCAAAGGAAAATATTATTTTTTGCATGCAGAGTGGTGTGGTTGTAATCTCTACAAGCTGAAGCTAACCAGGCAAACTCTTGTTTTGCAGTCAGACTGGCTTATGTGAAAAATGCAAAGTGATAGTACATTTACATTTATATTTCATGCACTTGACAGACACTTTACACTTAAGGCCCAGGTATATTTCATTTTCTGTGTTCCACTCCATCTCGTGCACAGTTGAGCATAATGCATTTGATGCATACGAGCTCATTCTAAAAGATTTTGACTTTCTAGTGAACAAGTTGAAGAATTCAGAACAATTCAATGATAGGTAGTATTTATTAAAATTATAAAAAATGTTAGGGTACTATGGGGTATTTTTTTCTCTTGATCACAGATGGCACAAAATCTCATCTCAACATATTTAATGAATGACTGCTCTTCCTAAATTTATAATTTCATCTGAACAGTAACATTTGTAAGATGTAGACAGTTTTGAGGTAAACAGGTCTAATTTTGTGCCTCTAGAAAATAATGATCATTCTGTGACATTGTATTATGTTGAATATCAAAAGTTTTTTTTCTGTTTTAATAAGGGATTTGTTGACACAATAATGTTGTTAATGGGGTAAATGGCCCCAACAGAATTTTGTAATGTTTTGCTATTCATTAAAACCTATTGGCTAACTGAGAGAAATCATTCAATTGGAATTCAAAGCACTGACACATCTTGAAAAAACAAATACTAATTAAAATATATTTATATATGCCTGTATAAGAGCCCATAGAATAAATCTACATTTTAGTTGAATCTCTTTTACTGGGATTCTGTTTTGTCTGTCATTGGTTATATTTTTTTGTAACTAAATCGTCAAAACACAATTTTAATAGACTTGCTGATTTAGTATTTGCACTAAATAAATAGCTGAAAATGTATATAATGTAATAAAATTTAGATAGAATAATGTCTTTTATATAAGGTTTCAAGAATATTTGACATCTTTACAATGACTGATGTTTTTGTCACCAGTATTTCATGTATTTTGAGAATGTTCGAGAATGTTTTGAGTCTACATGTTTACATAACTCATCAGATCTATAAAAAGATTTATTCAAACTAAATCTCATATTCAGAATCAGACTAAGCACATCACTTGAACTTTGGCATCCATCCAGTTGTTTTGACCATGTAATCCTGTGAACGGACAAACGGTCCCACACACACTAAATCAGACTGATACAGATCAATTTTTGCACAGCTGGCAGCATTAGGTAAGTTTATGGACTGTCCGAAACTGACCTAACACAATCTGGCTTGGGAAGAAGCAGGCGAGTGACATGGAAAGGCTCTTTATGGAGTCAGGGGAGTTGTCTTTCACTGTGCTTGACTGAAGATGTTGAAGTGTGTGATGCTGACAGGGATCCATTAGGGAGCCTGGCCTCTCCTCAGTAATGGAAAGCAAAGGAAAGAACTGAGTTCTTTCTCCATCAACTTTGTCTCTCTTTATTACTCTCTCTTTGTTTCTCATTCTTTTGGTCTAACTGTAATTCTCTGTCGCATCAGGCAGCCTGTGAAGTTGCTACTCAAGGACGTTTGACAATTTTTTGTGTGATTGAGGCTAATAAGGCAAATCTCTACCTCTCCACAATCTAACAGTGTCTTAAGGGAGTTTCTCCTTTTATATAGAATATTACTGGGTTTCCACCACAGAAACTCCCTCAAAATGCTTCATCATTTAGGTCAATTCCTTCAGGGAAACGGAATAAGGGGACCGGTAAGAACGAGTTTGTCTAGAAAGTCCTATATAAGCACTCTGGTATGTTTTATTGCTCCTGTGCTATGCTTTGAAACTTAGAAGGACATATTTGAGAAAAAATACCCACTGCAGTATAGGTGTTTCTAAGCGTATGTACATTTTGAAACGTTTTGACAGCATGTAAAATGTAATATACACTCACCGGCCACTTTATTAGGTACCCCATTCAACTGTTTAACACAAATATCTAATCAGTCAATCACATGGCAGCAGCTCAATACATTTAGGCATGTAGGCTTGGTCAACACAGTCTGCTGAGGTTGATTTAAGTGACTTTGAATGTGGCATGGTTGTTGGTGCCAGATGGGCACCAACAACCACGAGTATTTCAGAAACTGCTGATCTACTGGGATTTCTTAGATACAACCATCTCTAGGGTTTACAGAATATGGTCCAAAAAAGAGAAAATATCAGTCAGTGGCAGTTCTTTGGGTGAAAATGCCTTATTGATGTCAGAGGAGAATGACCAGACTGGTTTGAGTTGATAGAAAGGCAACAGTTACTCACATAACCACTCATTACAACCGAGGATTGAAAAGGATCTCTGAATGCACAACACGTTGAACCTTGAAGCAGATGGGCTACAGCAGAAGAAGACCACTTCTGCCAGCTAAAAACAGGAAACTAAGATTCCCTATCAGTCAGTCACGTTCGAAGTAACGTCAGTGTGACTGACTAATGAGATCCCATTAGTCAGTCACACTGACGTTACGTCTCCGTTCCCTCCTTCAGGGAACGAGAGTTACATACGTAACCGAGACGTTCCCTATCAGTCAGTCACGTTCAACATAACGTCAGTGTAACTGACTAATGGGATCTCATTAGTCAGTCACACTGATGTTACGTCTCCGTTCCCTCCTTCAGGGAACGAGAGTTACATACGTAACCGAGACGCTACAATTTGCACAGGCTCACCAAAATTGGATGATAGAAGATTGGAAAAAGGTTGCCTGGTCTGAAGAGTCTCGATTTCTGCTGTGACATTCAGATGATAGAGTCAGAATTTGGCGTAAACAACATGAAAGCATGGATCTTTCCTCCCTTGTATCAACAGTTCAGGCTGGTGCTGGTGGTGTAATGGTTTTGCACCAAAATGAGCATTGTTTATTCATCACAGCCTTCCTGAATATTGTTGCTGACCATGTCTATCCTATTATGACCATGGTGTACCTATCTTGTGATGGCTACTTGCGGCAGGATATTGCACCATTTCTCAAAGCTCAAACTGTTTTATGAACATGACAATTAGTTCACTATAGTCAAATGGCATCCACAGTCACCAGATCTCAATCCAGTAGAGCACCTTTGGTGGAAAGGAAGATTCGGATCATGGATGTGTAGCTGACAAATCTGCAGCAACTGTGTGATGCTATCATTTCAGTATGGGCCAAAATCTCTAAGGAATGTTTCAGCACCTTGCTGAATCTATGCCACAAAGAATTATGGTAGTTCTGAAGGCAAAAAAGGGTCCAACCCAATACTAGCAAGTGACCTGTGTGTGTATGTATACAATGTAAACTTCAAAAAGGGTTATATTGAATGAATCAGTCAACAAAGGTGATTAAATCTTTTTGGTCAAGTCAAGTCTGATGCTGACGTCAGACTACATTAAAGTTGAGATGCAATGTACCGATTATCAGAAAAAGAAAAAATGTAGGGCGGGGACTTAATTCTATGCATCGGTTGTTGACTCAGTTCTGTGTCGGTCTGTTGTCAGAAGTGGAGGTACAGATGGTGATTGATCAGAAACATTGTAACATTGATATAACAATAAAGTCCAGGTGCGTTAATTGATTCAATCATTCATTCAACCAATTTGTTAAAAAACACTGATTCAGTGAATTATTCACTCAACTGTTACATTAAAAAAACACCTGATTCCTTTAGGGGAAAAAGAGACACTGTCTTCATGCACGAATCATTGAATTGTTCACTCAACTAATTTGGGAACACCACTACTGTGTGTTGCTCAGGGACATTGCTTTTCACTGACATAGCAAAAGTAGACAAAATTACTCTCAATATTGTGTCTGAAACCCAAGTAACTTGTTGTTTATTGAACTGCATCAGCAATATCACACTCACAATGGTGTGATACAAGGACAGGTCCATTTTAATAAGGTTTGTCCACTGAGGGACTTATTCTTCACTGTCAGTTTCTTAGAGAAGCATCGCGTATGCTTTCAAGACTGGCATATTTGGTAAATACCCATTTAATTAACTTCTATGGATTGAGGTCTGAGTTTAGCAGACTGTATGACATGCATGTCACGGTGTCTCTGCAGCTGGTGATGTGATTATGACTTTGTTGTGATAACAGAGAAAACTGTGTTTTGACAGGGCCGTGAAACTGTGCGCCTGATAGGTTTGCATGCTATTACAGTCTGACGAACATCAGAAATTATGACATGAGAAGGAAACTGCCCTGGTGTGTTGGAGAATGAACTAACATCAGCTTTGAATAAATCTAACAGGCTAGTTGATATTCCAGATGTATGCAGAGGGCCAATTATTTTAGTCACGAAATATAGAGTGCTTGCTATTGTACAATATGTACAATGTTGTTACAATAGATTTTTCCTGTGCATATCCTATAATTCATTGCAAGAGGGGAGCCATGGTCATTTATACTGCATACGCTGCTTGTGCAAGTCAAGAGGAATAGAAAATTCAGAACAGAGGGTTAGATCTTGTTCCTAGTAGTGCAGGGATTCAGAGAGACCACTTACAAGAAAATGGCCCACTTTTCTTAATGCAATGGTTTTGCACAAAGCAAGCTCGTAGCAACACACACCGCCAATAAATATTCTTGTCAAGTGTGGTATCCTTGTGGATTGACAGCACTGTGTAAAATGATAATGTGATTTAGCTGAGGATGTTTTCTCCAAACAGCTTCACTGTCTCTCACAATCTCTTAATGATGCCACTTAAAGGCAATTATACACAAGCAATGATGCAGAGGACCAAACAGCATTGTGCTATGCAGCATTCATAGCACAGACTTTAAAATCCTCAAACTCCTCCTTAGACATAATGACACACCATTATCTTTTTCAGGTGGGCTATTTGTACACTATCTGCTGAAGCGTTCCAATCTATGTCAAGTGGGCTTCGTAAGGATTTGTTGTTGTTTTTGTTTTGTTTTGTTTTTTTGAATGAAAAGAAAAGATGTTTTTTCCCCCTCAACAAGCAGCTTGATGTTCATTCTATGCATGCAAAGGTTTAGAGGAGAATCATGGAGGAGAAACATGAATCCTCTAAACAGGTTGTGCTTCAAAACACAGACTTTACATACATTCGTGGCCTAATTCATATTTAATGTACTATGAAATCAACAACAAATCTCATTTATAAATTAATAACATAAATCAGTAAACCAAAAATATATATTCAGATTTATTCATAATATTTTTTATTCAGTAACTTTTTTGCAGTTACATCGTCATGCCAATAGGTGGCAACAAATGAAATGTCTTTTTGTGCATAATGAGTCATTGAATCATTAAACTAGAAAGAGTGAAATAAAATGAATCTTATTATTTATCAAAATTTGTGTTTACAAGTCTACCAAGAGATACCAGAAAATGTATAAAACTATTATAAGTATTTTCTTCGCAAATGACAATAAAGCATGTATTGTAGCCCTACTGTTTATTTTTGGTGAGAAGCTGCTGCAAATGATTCAGTGCATGATTCAACTTTCCGAATGAATCAAACTGAATTGCGAACAACTTCATACATTTTTGCAAACCGATTACTTAAAAAGACTGAATTTTTTTTTTGCAAATCTGTTATCGCTAGTTCTGATTCTAAACATCTGATAGAAATCACAAACGACATGATTGCTGAAACCACTGATCAACCACAAAATAATTGTCAAGCTACATAAATAAACTAAGAGTATCAATAATGTCCTTACGTTATCTTAATTGTGTATGCCATCAATAGTTCAGAAACATTCATAATGCTTTCTCCCTGTTTTACCCAGCTAACAATTTTTGGTTCCAGAATGCTAATTTTGGTTACGTTCTCATTTGCTTCCCAAAAAATAACCAAATGGTAACTACATGGGAATGTTAGGAGAACATTGTGTGTTTGCTGGGTATCTTCTTCTTGTGCAGACAGACTTACATACACCTTCTTATACAAATTAAATTTCATTTGCTCTCATTCAAGTGAGTGTATTCGTTCCAAACAATAAAACTGCTATGTCACGGCCCACACTCAAATCCTGTTGATTGCATAAGTCTTTGAAAGCTGTTCAGCATTTTAAATGGGAGAATGATTTGTTCACTTAAAAGATTCATTACTTGAACAAACTGATTCTTTTAGTAAAAACAAGAAGAAATGCTGTAACTTTTTGCTGTCATGATCTTTTGAGTTTGACATTTCCAATTACTGCTGAACGAATCAGGGCCCTTGTGTCTCTTCTTTAATCAACCACAATTATTTTATTCACTTTATCACAGTGTTCAATAAAAGATTCATTCAAAAATACTGAGTCTTTCTGTAATAACTGAACGAATCTAAGCTGTAACTTTTGGCTGACATGATCTTATGAGTTTGACACCTCCAATTACTGGTTCTGAAGTTAGTAAGGCCAAGTTCAGACGTCTTGTCTCTCCCCTTTAATCAACCACAGTTGTTTTATTCACTTTATCACAGTGTTCATTAAGAAGCTCTAGCTAATCCACCTTTGCCTTGTCTTAATTCAACTCTCTCATTTATTTCCAATCAGTTGCCGGTCTCAGAGCTGTCTTGCATTTAGTTAAATCTCAGCTAGCGGCATCCCTCACAATGAGACTCGTGGCCAGAGTCTATTAGA
>JAFVLL020012605.1:0-18883 GCA_021397915.2 Tor tambroides | reverse complement strand
TTGGGACCAAAAATTTGATTTGACACTTTGACCTGACCATGTTTTGTTACATACCTTTCTATCAAAGTTATCTGACATTATCAAGATGAATTTGTACTGACACAGTTTAACTCTTGAGTTCTTGTCATATTTTATTACCATTTTCTAAACCATAGCGAATAAACTGTGATAATGTGAGAAATGTTGAAGGTGTCTGAATAAATTTTGGTTTGACTGTATAAACATAATATTTTTAAAAATTAATTTTTAAACATTAAATCAAATTAAAAAAAAATATATATATATTTTTAAATATTTTTAATTATATAATATAAATAAATAAAAATATATATTTTATGTTAAATATTTTTTCCATTCATCAAAACAAATTCCACATAATTAGAATATGGATTACTAATTGCCCCCAAAATATAATATACAAAAACAGACTCATTTGTTCAAACAAACTCCACATTTTGAATTTCAGGCACATTTTTCTGCCATTTTTGTCCCAAAACCTGCTTAACTTCTGTATTTCACAGGCACTTTTATCCAAACCAATTACACTGCATTCACGGCAAAAAAAAGATCTTCTTCCTCAGTATTTTTGACTTGTTTTCCAGTATAAATATCTAAACATCCTTAAAATAAGACACATTTACTTCAAAAGCAAAATGGCCTAAGATGTTTCTGAAAAATGTATTAAAATTAAGTGAGTTTATGCTTATAACAAGAAAGAGGTCAGAAAAATAAAAGCAAAACGAGATTATTTTTCTGACCCCATTGGCAGATATTTTTTTTTTGTTTTAAGCATAATTTCGAAAATAAATCAAAGACAAAGACTTATCAGAGACATATCTAAAGTCATTTTGATTCGCATGTATCTTGATTTAAAAATGGATAGATATTTATACTGGAACACAAGACAAAAATACTGAGGAGAAAAAGGGAATCAAACCTGACTAGTGGAAACCAGTTCAGTGGCCGGTCAAAATCAGCAAACCACCTCAGTCTGATTTAATGTTTTCAGAAATTAACAACAAAAATGAGGTAATATTCATTCTAATGTGCATAAACTAGACCTACAATCTTTGCTCTGGTGTCTTTATTAAACTTTTCACTTCTTTCCCCATCATTTTTGATTCATCTCTTAATAAAAACAGGTGTTCCTCACGAAGGTGTGGCTGCACATCTTGAGCTCATTTCAACATGCGGAGCTTCTCACGGGAGCGCTAAGTGCTGGAGAAAATAATGAAAACAAAGAGTTGAGCCCACTCACGTCTTTGTTGGGAAAATCCCAGGAGAAGTAGACGATCTGCACGCCGTGAACGGTGCAGTTGACGTTCAGCGCCTCGCCCTGTTTCAGGACCGTTTTGGAGGCGTTGATGTAGGGATCCAGAGCCTCGGGAGCTGAAGCCATGTGTGCGAAAGAAAGAACAAAAGCGGCTATTGTTTGATATAAAACAAATCATCTGATGTGTTTACGAGAGACTCGGTCCAGTTAATGATGACACAGATGTGCAACACATGGACGCTCTCCATGATTTAACCGTCTTACAAATACAAATGAGCATTTTAATTCAAAACAGCAAATGATCGCCTGTAACGCTGATACATGAATAGTAAATACAATCATAAATGTCTGTCATTTTAAAGCATTAGCAGACCATATGTATAGGACAAACACAAATATCCTTTCTCCTACACTGAAAAAATGCTTGTTTATGCCTAAAACAAGAACTAATATCTGCCAATGGGGTCAGATAAATAAACTAGATTCAAATCCAAAATAAAAATAAAAATAAATGAAAAATAATATTTTTTCTTGCTCTATTGGCAGATATTTTTCTTGGTTTAAGCAAAAATTATATCAATTATTTTAATTTTTTCAGAAAACAAGAATTAATATCTTAAGGCATTTTGCTTCTTAAGTAAATGTATCTTAATTTGAGAATGTTTACATATTTGTACTGGAAAACATGACAAAAATGCAAAAAAAAAAACCAAAAACAAATTAAAAAATGTATTAATTAATTACTTGCTTTACTAAAACTGAATTTGTTTCGTAGTTTATGCACTTCGCAACAGTGACTCCGTTATTGAACTGAACTGAATCATCACTGAAATAAATTGAGCTGAATACACTACAGAAAATATTTTTATATATTTTATGTAAGTCTTTTTGTCTTGTTTCATTAAAAAACTTTTCAAAATAATCATCAATATCTGCAAGTGGGGTCAGATAAATCTTGTTTCCCCTTGAATTTAGCAAAAATCATTTCATTTTGATAGTTTTCCCAGAAAACCAGAATATCATCATAAGTCATTTTGTTTATCAAGTAAATGTATATTGATTTGAGAATTTTTAGATATTTGTACTGATTAAATTAAATGGAGATTAAATGGAGAGCAAACTTTTGTTGTCTCTCAACAATGTCTCAAAATGTGTTCAGATTTGAAAAAACAATAATCTCGATATTTTACTGCTCTACACTTTTACTAGATGATGAATAGTGACTCATTTTAGTCTGTTTTGAACATTTGAGACAAAGCTGATGCTTAAACAAAGCACAACTGGAAGTCTACTGAGCAATAAAAGAGCAACATTTGAGCAAAAAAAGTCTTTAATAGTATAAATTTTAATAGTATAAAAAGAGCATTAGATCCAATGCAAAGGTACCAAATATACTGAAGACGTAGAAGCCGACAGACTCTTTCTCCTCTCCGTTCAGCTCTCCTTTGCATTTGTAGGTTCTGTCCTCCAGGGCAGCAGTGAAGCCCACGCTGGGGTTGTACGAACCCTCCACCATTATCTCTGAGTCTCTCTCGTACAGCGTGACGATTATTGAGGGATCCGTCACCAGACACGGGATCGTGCCTTCCTCTCTCGTCTTAGTCACCATTAAATGATCGTTCTCGAGAAACCACACCTCAGGATCTGATGAGGACAGAATCAGTGAATCATTGTGTGTGTGTGTGTGTGTGTGTGTGTGTGTGTGTGTGTGTGTGTGTGTGAGAGAGAGAACAAATGAATCAATAAGTGAATGAATGCATGAGTAAATGAAAAAATGAATCAATGTAAGAATCAAATGTATGGATGCATGAGTGAATGAACAAACAAATCAATATGTGAATTAATAAATGAATGAATGTGTGAGTGAGTGAGTGAGTGAGTGAGTGAGTGAGTGGGTGAAAGAATCAATGTGAGAATTAATGAATGTGTGAGAATAACAAAAGAATAAATGCATGAGTAAATGAAAGAAATTAATGTGAGAATTAATGAATTAATGTGGGAGTCAATGTATAAATGATTCAATGTGAGAATCAATGCATGATTGTGAGTGAACAAAATAATCAATGTGCGAATCAATAAATGAATGAATGCATGAGTGAATTAACAAACAAAACAATGTGAGAATAAAAAAAATGGATAAGTGAATGAGGAAACAAATCAATATGAGAAATAATAAATGAATGAATGCATGACTTCATTAAATCAATCTGAGAATCACCAAATGAACGAATGCTTAAGTGGATAAACGAACAAATCAGTATGAGAAATAATAAATAAATGAATGCATGAGTGAATTAACAAACAAAACAATGTGAGAATCAATAAATGAATTAATGTATTAGTGAATGAACAAATAAATCACTGTGAGAATCAAATAAATAAATGCTTAAGTGAATGAACGAACGAACAAATCAATATGAGAGATAATAAATTAATGAATACGTAAGTGAGTGATTGAATGAAAGAATCAACGTGCGAGAATAATAAAAGAATGAACAGATAAATCACTATGAGAATCAAATAAATAAATGCATAAGTGAATGAACGAACAAATCAACATGAGAAATAATAACGGAATGAATGCATGCATTCATTACAAATCAGTGTGAGCGAGTAAACGGACGAAAAAAAATCAATGTTAGAATCAATAAAGGAATGAATGTCTGAGTGAATGAACAAAAGAATCAATGTGAGGCTCAATAAATGAATGCACAAGTAAATGAAAAAAACATGAATATTGAAGTGAGTAAATAAATCAAATAAAATTCACACAACATTAAAAGAATGAGAAAATCACATTCAAAACTACCTAAAAACATGGGTTTTTTTAAAATTGATGTTAAAACTAAATGGTTTCTAATGTTAAATGTTCAAATATATGATATCTGTTGTTTTTGCACGCACTTTTTTAATCTCGCCCTACTAGTAGTTAAGCCATTCACAAAATGAACTATTTTTGAATCTTTTCATGAGTTCTTACCAGGCACAAAGACGGCCACCTCTCTGGTCTCGTCTGTCCCGTTCTCCGAACACACATAAACACCCGTGTGTCTCCATGTCACCCGCTCCAGAATGAGATCACTGGAGGAGGGACTTCGCTTCTCAACGTGGAACTCTGGAACTTTCTCCTCCCGTTTGAAGCGCCAGGTGACGTCATTCCAGCCGGAGCAGGTGATGCTGAAGGAGGAGTTGATGGAGAGGATGACCTGAGTGACGCTGGGATTGAGCTCCAGACCTGAACTACCCAGACAGAGCAGGAGCAAACCTGCACACAAACCAGCATTCAGATTAGTACAACTTCACTCACATTATACTGCTCTACAACAACTCAAGATGTGCAAAAATTATTTGGGGAAAACAAATGTCAGGTTTTATCCATGAGAATTTTGGGATGAACATTTTACTGTTTTAGAGCTTTTGGGCCAGATTTACTAAACAAGGCAAATTAGCGTTAAGCGCAATTCCATAAAAGCGCCGATGGGAGGGGGAAATTCTGCGTGTGGTTTACTGACAATGCGCACATTAAAGAACACAGACACAGCCAGATCATTTCCATAATGACCAGCGCAATCTACCAAGAGTAGAGCAAATTAGCACTTGCTTTAAGACATGCTTTTTTGGGTGTTATATAATGGTGCAAATACCAGTAATTTGACAAGTGCAAACATTAGTAAATTCCATTGCGTGATTCATTTTAATACTCTCCTCCCATAAATTTTGCATCTGAAAGGGAAACTCCTACAAATGGATATTCAGTAAGGTCAGGCACAAAAATAACTGTGTCCATGCCTTTTCAGTGCTAATTCGTCACTTCACGTCTTTAAAAAATCCCGACAGTACTATTTTGTTTATGCTGGCACAAGCTGTTAGTAAATCTGGCCCTTTGTTGTTAATTAAAACCATATTCTCATATATTTTTAAGATAAGTTCCATTGCATGCATTGCTCAATTTTAATATTTTGGGTTATTTTGCTTCTATAACATGTCTTTGTTCAAAATAGTGGAGAGAAAACATGCAAAATACACATTTAAGTGTTTATTTTTATTACATTTTATCTATACCCATCTGTAGATTTCAATTACAATAACCTAATTTATCAAAATTTTAAGGTAAGTTTTGGGGCAAACACTACAGGCAAAGCACTGGTTAATTTTAAGATTTTAAAATGTTTTGCTTCTATAACATTTCTTGTTTCAAAAGAGTGGAAATAAACAGCCAAAATACACATTCAAGTTTTTATTTTATTACACTTTATCTATTTGCATCTGGCTCAGTTTGTTTTTAATAACTGAAAGTGTGAAATAAGCAGTTAAAGAAAGTCTTTTGAGTTCTATACATTAAACGAGTCAAGTGCAGAATATACTGAGCTTTAGGTTTGAGTTTATTTGGCTAAGTCTTGATTGTAACATTATTTTGGGGTTTGTTTAGTCTGTTACCTGTTGTCATGGCAGTCAGTTGGGACCGGCTGAAACTCTTCATGCTGTCTTTCAGAGCAGGACACGTTTAGACTCTGCAGACCGAAGAAAAACAGCTCAGGATTGATTCGCCTCAAAGCCAAAGGAAACAGTAATCTTACCAAACTCACCTCAACATTTATTTTTACAAAAGAGAAAATTCACTCAAATGTGACAAATTCTTCTAGTAAAGCCCTTTTAAAAACTCATGCAGTCATGAGTTCATGACTGTATTTCCATGACAGGATCTTTAACTTTGACTAGATGTGCCTTCTGTGTGTCCAGCGCTGTGGAATAACACACGGGTCGTTTCTCACACAGGCTTCAGAGAGGGACACACATGCCTGACTGCACACAAACAGT
This sequence comes from Tor tambroides, assembly GCA_021397915.2. Lineage (NCBI taxonomy): Eukaryota > Metazoa > Chordata > Actinopteri > Cypriniformes > Cyprinidae > Tor > Tor tambroides. The sequence goes on along the minus strand of JAFVLL020012605.1, from coordinate 12,792 downwards.
AGCATGTTTCACAAACGCTTTTATTGTTGCATTTTTAACTGCGGCACATTCACTGGCATCTACTGTGGTCACGGTGAGCATCCCAACAAAACAACAGCATAATAAAAACAGAAAAACAGAAATAAAAATGAAATAAAATAAAATAAACCAGCACACTTCTCTCAACAAGACACGTGATTTGGGGAATCAATGCTGCGGAACAATGCTCAAACTCAACATTAATAGTTTTATTAGAGAAACTTAACAAAAAAAAAAAAAAATTCATTACTTATTACTTATTTTATAAAATAAAATACCTTCAACTTTTCAGTTATTAGTCAAGGAAATATTTCTCATCTTTGATTAGTTTAATTTGTAAGTACTGCAGTAAACAACTTTTAAATAGTAGTAAAATAACTAAAATTAAATAAACTAATAAATACAAAATAATGAAAACTATCAAAAACAGAACAAAATTACTCAAAACTTCAACTAAAATTAAAGTGAAAACAAAAAAATAACATTAGTGGTGTTGTGTTAATGTTGCTACCTGGTCTCATGATGAAAACGTACTTGTGGGAACTTTTTCGCAAGACGTGAAATACGTAGCAATAAGTACATATCACTGCAGTTTCCAACAGAAATGAACACTAGAGGCGGTAAAACAGTGAACACTTGTAATCGTTTTCGTACACAATTATGATTACAGCTCCATATGTTTCGCTTTCCGGACATAACAAGCTTGCTCGGTAGCTCAGCCGCACAGAATTGGACTTAGGATGCAGAATCCTTGGGTACAAATCCTGTCAAAAACATGACTCACGATGAAAGAGCTGAAAGATGAGAGATTGAAAAACAAGCTAAAATGGCATGCTTGCGATTGTGTTTTTACATCACATTCACTTTTGTGCATACTATCGGGTAGGTTTAGGTGTAGTGCAGATGATACATTATTTTAAAACGTCACGGAGCATTAGACTTATAGCGCCACTCAACGGACATTTCAAGTCAGAACTTCAATGACACCTACAAAACCAGTGTCACATAAAACGTACCATATTTACATTCATCTGTTCCGCGGAGAAGAACTGAACAGTCTTTTATTGTCACCCAGTTGACATTTCACATTGAATATGTCACGAAATGTACATGGCAGTACGTATTTCGCGTCTAGCGAAAAAGTTCCCAGGTACGTTTTCATCATGAGACCAGGTTGTAATACTTAGAACTATCTGAACTATTAGTACTAGTAAGGATGGACTTACACAACTAATAAAGACATCTGAAAAACTAGATAAAGTCCATAATATTTAAAACTTTAGCACTATTTATTTCCAAAAAGCCTGTGAGTATCATCTAAAACTGCATATAAACATTGAAGTTTACAGGATCTTTTTAATTATGAGAGATTTGATCCCTTTGAAGGTGTTCTAGAAATCATTCACAGAGGCCAGAGGTCACAAAAGACCCAAATCCTTCAAATCCTTGTGTGTGTGTGTGTGTGTGTGTGTGTGTGTGTGTATGTGTGTGTAAGTAAACACTAGGGTTAATTTGTTTGTAGGTGGAAATGGACGGATGGATGGATGGAGTGGGGGTGGGTGTTTTAGAGGTCTGGAAACAGTTAAAGCTGGATCACTGGGTGCAAAACCAGGGTGGGAAAACTAGTGAGGGCGGAAGAACATATCGCAGAGAAGAGGCGGAGAACAAAAAAACAGAGGAGGACTCCTTCGAGGGAGTCACTGGAAAAAGAGTAAAATGCGTAACTCTGGAGAAATGTTCTTAACTCGTAAAAGATGTTCGGCGGGGTGATCTAATCATGGCTATTTTTAGCCACACGATTAAACTCAGGAGTTGCTTCATGAAATAAAGCAGATAACTTTCAATAAGAAATCATCCTCCTGCTCTAATAAACTTGACACAACACTACAGTTTTGAGATTTTGGTTCAATTTGCTTCCATTTTGTCTTCTTTCAGACTTTTTGAAAGAAACATCCAAAATACACTTATGAGTGTTTATTTTATTGCACTTTATCTATTTGCGTCTGTAGTTTTCAATTACAGTACAGTAAGTATCTTCTGTGAGTTTTTTCTCCATTTCAGCAGCACTTACATACACCAAACTTTACAGTTTTTTTCCTATATATATTTTGGAAGTTTTTACTGATGGGTTTGTTCATATATCATTCGCTTGGTTTTATTATTGCACTTTATGTATTTCCTGTAAATTTCAATTACAATACATATTTTTAAAAAGTTTTTTCTCCACTTCCGCAGCGTTTACATACACCAAACATAGCAGTTTTGTTCCTATCTATATTCTGGAGATTTTTACTGAGGGATTTTTCATATATTATTCATAATGATTTATATAACATTTTATTCCTAAAAACATGGTAAAAATGTATTTTTTTTTCTGGCTGTTGATGGTATTTTCTGATTTATGCAGTGATAAAAGGAGAGATCCAAAATCCCCTCTATAAAAACCTTTAACTCTTATATGTCAACAAAGTCAAACAAGAATTTTGAACCTGGCTTTATCCAATGTTCAGATTTATCTTCTGAAAATGTATACAACTGAGTGCATATTTAATTAGAGAATGCCTCATTTTCATATTTAAACATAACATTTCAGAAAACTAATGTAATCTATTCATCTAGAGTGTTTTGCCTTAACAACCTGAATATTCACTATATTTTTGGTTGTAGTATGTATTTACTCCACTGGTTAACTGTTAGATCTGATGCCGTTTAATGAAGATGCACCATACTGAAAACATTTTACAACAAGGCAATAAAAAAGAAGCAATAATGTGCGGTTGTGTGTTTTAAAACTCTCAGCACTCACCGAAGCAATCAAAATCAAGCATCCCACACAAATCCTGCATCTCTCTCATGCCTAATATACTGCCAGAGGAAAAGAATACTTCATAAAGTGCTGCTGGTCCCTCAGGAGTGACGTATAAGAAAACGAGAAGCCTCGAGTGCTGTTATAGTTGCTTTAGGAGGAGTTTGTCCAGTATGTATTCCCAGAAAAGACTTGGAAACTTTCTCATGATCTCCAATACACAGGGGATGTGCTCAGAGGCCCCAGGAGTTATGTTTACACATACAAGAAAAGACCATAAAATTAGGGCACAATGTACTGTGTTAATGTGATTATTTCCTGTATTGTATTTTTCACAGGTGTTGTATCTGTATTTTCAGTTACGTGTTGCATTTTGTTGAGTTTTAGAGTTAAAGGAAATATTCTGGCTGAAAATTACCAGTACCTTTTCTCTTTTTCCATCATTTTCCTTACAGTGTAAAGCCACACTGCAGGAAACTCATTCAAACATTTACTATTTTTGTACTCATTCACATACTCACCCTGATGTCATTCCAAACAATGCAACACTCAGTCTTGCATGAAACTAAACTAAACTAGATATTAGGAACAATATGTCAGTTATATACAGGTTTGGAACAACATGATTGTGGGTAAGTGAACTAACTATTGAAATGCACAAAAGATGCATAAAACCAAGGTGAAGAAATAATATTTAAATAAAATCAAAATAAAATTAAAGGCAAATAAAATAAAATAACCAACACACTTATTCTCAACAAGACACGTGATTTGATTAATTATTCATGTCTGGACTATCAAATCAAATCAAATCAAATCAAATCAAATAAAAAATGTGCATTTTAAATTTAAAATATGCAAATTTCAATTAATAATAATAATAAAATTCTTCTCAAAACACATGATTTGAGGAGACCATCATGTCTGGAGCACAAATACTGCAGGATGTCCGTCATGTAAATAAACAAACGAACCATTTACACCATCTGTAGATGCATAAAACCACTAAGAAAGAATCAAACAGTCAAGGCAATTTTGAAATTAGAAACACCAGGTCTGTGAGCTGCAGCTATTTTCCAAGTTTTATAATGTGCTGAATCCTCTGAAAGCTGCTGTGAGACCAAGAGCACTAGGGAAAAAAAAACATAACGTCTGAAAAAGGCGAGATGAATACGGTGGAATATTTCGCTGCCAAGCAGCCCAGCAATGAAAAGAGCTCTGAATCAAACCCTTTCAGAGGGAGAGAAAGAGAAAGACTGGCTAAAAACACAGAAAAAGAAGAATATGAAAGACTAAAGAACGGTAACTCTAAAGGAAAGAGAGAGGCCAGAATGAGGTTGACGTCCATGTTAGAACGGCCTCTTTTTCATGCTAACATTTCTCTGGGCTCTAGAAAAGCTTCACTGCAGCCAACCTGCGTCAGAGAGAGTGCAGACTCAAGCAGTAGCCGTCAGATTGCTGAAAAGAACCAATGCAAAAACAAGTATGCTACAGAATACAAGGAAAATCTAATGCTGCCATTGTCATCGACCCACGTCTGGCACTGTTGACTTCAACATTAGCAGCTAAAGCAACATCAAAAAGGCAGAAATCATTTATGACTGCAGCTGGGATCATAGCATACCTGAGGGTGTTGCTATACAGTTGCTAAGACGTTCTAAGCATTTTCGAGTGCTGCTATGTGCTTTTTAAGGTGTTGTGGGTGGTTGCCAGGGCGTTGCTATACAGTTTCTAAGGTGTTTAAGTGTTTCAGAATGTTGCTGTGTGGTTTTTAATGTGTTGTGGGTGGTTGCCCGGGTGTTCGAAGCATGTTAGTGTTGCTGTGTAGTTTTTAAGGTTTTGTGGGTGATTGCCAGGGCATTGCTATATACAGTTTCTAAGGCGTTTAAGTGTTTTAGAGTGTTGCTATGTGGTTTTTAAGGTGTTGTGGGTGGTTGCCAGGGCGTTGCTATACAGTTTCTAAGGTGTTTAAGTGTTTCAGAATGTTGCTGTGTGGTTTTTAATGTGTTGTGGGTGGTTGCCCGGGTGTTCGAAGCATGTTAGTGTTGCTGTGTAGTTTTTAAGGTTTTGTGGGTGATTGCCAGGGCATTGCTATATACAGTTTCTAAGGCGTTTAAGTGTTTTAGAGTGTTGCTATGTGGTTTTTAAGGTGTTGTGGGTGGTTGCCAGGTTGTTCGAAGCATTTTAGAGTGTTGCTATGTGGTTTTTAAGGTGTTGTTGGTGGTTGCCAGGTTGTTCAAAGCATTTTAGAGTGCTGCTATGTGGTTTTTAAGGTGTTGTTGGTGGTTACCAGGTTGTTCGAAGCATTTTAGAGTGTTGCTATGTGTTTTTAAGGTGTTGTGGGTGGTTTCCAGGGTGTTCTAAGTATTTTAGAGTGTTGCTATGTGTTTTTAAGGTGTTGTGGGTGGTTTCCAGGGCGTTCTAAGTATTTTAGAGTGTTGTTATGCTGTTTATAAGGTGTTGCGGGTGGTTGCCAGAGTAATCGAAGAATTTGAGATTGTTCCTATGTGGTTTTTAAGATATTCTTGGTGTTTGACAGGGTGTTGCTCTTCAGTTGTTAAGATGTTCGAAGCATTTTAGAGTGCTGCTATGTGTTTTCAAGGTGACCTGGGTGGTTGCCAGGGCGTTGCTATGCCATTGCTAAGGCATTCTAAACATTTAAGAGTGTAGCTTTGTAGTTTTTAACGTGTTCTGGGTGGTTGCCATGGTGTTGCTATGCTAGTGCTAGGGTGTTGTGAGAGTTTAATTGTGCTGTTATGCAGTTTCAAGATGTTTTGGATGGATGATAGGGCATTGCTGAGCTGTTCTGAGTGGCTGCCTCAAGTGCTGTGACAGGCTGGTTTGCTTCATGTAAACAGATGTGGCGTCTACTGAGTGTCTTTAGATTGTGTGTGTATGTGTGTGTGTGTGTGTGTGCGTGTGTGTGTGGATGTTGGGATGGGAACGGCGTGCTCGTCTGACCCTTCCCAGCATCCTGGACTCCTGCTAACACTCTCAAACGTGTCATTTCATGACACAACAGCTAAATCCCCGAATCCCACCAGACGTCACACGGCTTCCGCGAGGACCGTCGCTCTTGCACCCATATAAACTACCCCCAAGCTGCTTGTCTCCGCTGGGATTATCTTTATACGGGACATTGTTTTCCTTAAACATCTGCCAGCATCGCACTGATGAAGCAGGAGCCAGTTTGAGGGGGGAAAAAGTCACTTCAGCACCAAAACAGCTGTCTGTTCTTCTGTAGGGACTCCTGGGAAACATACACAGCCTTGAAAGAAAAGTGGAAAAAGAAAAACAAAGGCGCTGAGAGAAGAAACAATTTTTGATGTTGTTCTTTGCATTCAGCTGCAGGGCCTCCTGCTTCCTGTGTGTGTTCGGGAACATGTGTAGAGATTCAGCGTGGGTGTGTGAGAGACACGCAGACCTCCAAGACCAGGAATAACACACACACACACACACACACACACACGCATGTATAAAACCGCCCCCAAAATCCCCCTCGAATCGGACAGCCGGATCTCACTAAATGTTGCAAAACACACCTCCGTGTGGTAATGAGACATCACATTCCCAGTACAACACAACCGCAATATAGGAATATCCACCAATGGGGGGCAAAATGTAGCACGTTTTCATCAGCACTAGGGCATTGCTTTGCCATTCCTATTGTATTTTGAGTCGACAGCATTATATTAAGCAGTTGCTAGGGTGTTCTAAGTGGTTGTTTGATGTTGCTAGGACACTAGTGTGTTGCTAGGATGTCCCAGGATGTTGTTAGGGTGTTTCTAGTAGTTTGAAATTGCTTGGTGGTTGTTTGGGCATTCTTGGCAATTCCTATAGTACGCTGGGTTGATAGCATGATGCTGAACTGTTGCTTAAGTGTTGCTATGGTGTTCTGTGTTGTTACTAGGGTGTTCTAAGTAGTTGATTTATATATTGCTAGGTGGTTGCTATAACATTGTTTGGCAATTTGTATTGTATTGCGAGTTGATGGCATGATGTTGAGCACTTGCTAGAGTGTTTCAGGTTGTTGCTAGGGTGTTCTAAGTGTTTTTTGATGTTGCTAGGGCACTAGGGCGTTGCTATGATCTCCCATGTTGTTGCTAGGGTGCTCTATGTGGTTGTTTTACATTGCTAGGTGGTTGCTAGATCATTGTTTGGCCATTCCTATTGTATTCTGAGTTGACAGCATGATGCTGAACAGTTGCTAGGGTGTTCTAAGTGGTTACTAGGTGTTGCTAGGGAGTTACTAGGGCACTAGGGTGTTGCTATGATGTCCCAGGTTGTTGCTAGGGTGTTTTAAGTAGTTGTTTGATATTGCTAGGTGGTTGCTAGAACATTGTTTGGCAATTCCTATGGTATTTTGAGTAGACAGCATGATGCTGAACAAATGCTAAAGTGTTGCTATGGTGTTCTGTGTTGTTGCTAGGGTGTTCTAGGTAGTGTTTTTAAATGTTTTAAATGCTTGTCTGACATTGCTAAGTGGTTTCTATGGCACTGGGGTGTTGCTATGGAGACCTAGGTTGTTGCTAGAGCGCTCTATGTGGTTGTTTGACACTGCTAGATGGTTGTTAGGGCATTTCTCTTCTATTCCTACTGTATTTTGGATTGATAACATGATACTGAACAGTTACTAAGGTGTTTCTATGGTGTTCTGGATTGTTGTTAGGGTACTAGCAACAAGGGTTTTGCTATAGTGTTGCTTTGGTGTTTTGGTTTGTTGCTAGGCTATTCTAAGTGTTTTTTTATGTTGCTAGGTGGTTGCTAGGGCATTTTGAGTTGACAGCATGATGTTAAGCACTTGCTAAGGTGTTGCTATGGTGTTCTAGGTTGTTGCTAAGGTGCTAGCAACAAGAGTTTTGCTATAGTGCTTCTTTACACATTTACTGAAATTGTTATGCTGATCATACAAATTTGTAAGGAAAAAAAATTATTAAATAGGGAAGTATTTCTGGGGAAACTTTTTCAAAAGAAAATACAAACACACACACAAATGTACGTCTTTTTGCTGGACCGCCGTGGTGTCGGTGAATAAGCTGAATAAGAATAAGAATAAGAATAAGAATAAGAATAAGATTCAGCAGCATCCACAACTGAACGGAACAAAAAGCGTTGTACTTGAAAATTGTTTTTGGAATGGAAATTTACTGCATTATGAATGTGGTACTTGTGGGAGTTGTTAAAATTGTACTCAACACCCGCAAACTCATACCTTTACTTTACTTTACTTTACTTTTAGTCATTTAGCAGACGCTTTTATCCAAAGCGACTTACAAATAAGAAAAAGTAACAAACTAAAAGTCAAAACTCTGTAAATACTATATAAACACACACATTTAAGAAAATAAAGAAATTAAATAAATGAAAAGTGCATACAACATTTCAAAAACTAAACATTTAAATGAAAAAAAAAAGTAAAGCTGAAAACAATTTAAAATATTAAAACAAAAGGTATGAGTATAATAATGCTTCTAAATTAGGCTAACACTAAGCAAAACACAAAAAAAAAACAAAAAAAAAAACGTGTATGTACAGCCACACACATATACATATACATACATGAAATAATATATATATTGAATTTATTTTTATTTCCATGTAGCATGAAGTACTAAAATTAAATAAAACTAAAACTTAATAAACAACCAATACAGACATCAACACTGAGCCAAACACACGTTTTAAAAACAACAACAACAGCTTACACATAGTAAGAAATGGTTATAAAAACTGAAACAGAAGTGAAACAAGTAGTAGGAAAGAGGAAAAATTAAAGTGATACTTATAACACAAATGTGCGTCTTTTTCTTGGACCGCCGTGGTGTCGTGTGAATAAGCTGAATAAGAATAAGAATAAGAATAAGAATAAGAATAAGATTCAGCAGCATCCACAACTGAACGGAACAAAAAGCGTTGTACTTGAAAATTGTTTTTGGAATGGAAATTTACTGCATTATGAATGTGGTACTTGTGGGAGTTGTTAAAATTGTACTCAACACCCGCAAACTCATACCAAATTTCAAGCCCTGTACATAGGCAAGCATAGGCTATATACAGATCATTTTGTAAGCAGAAATCCGAAATTTACCTTAACCTATTAGAGGAAGATGCTGGTAACTTGACTGAATTTATGCTTGAATGCGCTTCCAGCAGCCATGATTATCAGCAGTTGGCGGTTAAATTTTTATATGCACAATTTGATTTGACGAGAGTCACAAGACCGATCACTCTCTCTCTCTATCCAATCACATTGATGGATAAAAATAAAATTAAAATAAGCATGTAACGACCACAAACGGAGAGAAAAAATGTAAAAGTACAGTAAAAGTACAGATACATTGCTTAGAATGTACTCAAGTAAAAGTAAAAGTACACAATTTTTAAACTACTCAAAAAAGTACACTTGTGACCAGTGCTGGCAAAATGAGTCACAATGAGCAATTTTTCAATTGTTTTTTTTTTTATTTTCACATTAAAAGACCTTCAATATGATATATGATTTGTTGGAATCAGACGAAAAATGACATCAGCGAAGTCTATTCTGAGAAAAACCGAGTTAAAGTTTTCTGAAGGTTCCAAAGCAAAATCACCTAGCAACGTTGCATCTTTTCCTCCAATTATTTTCTTAATGATCATTATTAAGCTACAATATTAAATCACAATATAGCTATTTTTCTTTTCTTTTTTTTATTATAAGAACAGATGCAAAAAAAAAACCCAAAAAACAGTAGAACAAATATAAGAAAGAAACAAATAGTGCATTACGTTTTTCATTTTACATCTGAACAAAAGCATTTAAGTAAGAAAAACAAATAATCGAATGTAAAAATCACTTTATTGTGTTCATTACAAATAAATTGATTATTAAAACCACAAAAGCAGTTCAATCAAGAGCAGCGATCTTTTATTGTTAGATTAACATTAATGAGACAGACGGGCTACATAGTAAGTCCTACTGTACTGCACGGATCTAATAATGTTACACATCAGATGTTTTTCCCCAACAGTTCCCCAAACGTTCAAATAAGACATAACTGATTATGTTTGCTTGAATAGTCTACTTAAATACTGTAATTCTGCATATGCAGTAAGGTAGAGTGGGGGAAAACACCCCCCCCTTAAGGATTATGTAATTTTTTTTTGGTGAAACAAAAGTCAAATGTGTCCGAAAAAAGTTATCATAGTTTTAGTGACAATGGCATAAATTATAAACCAAGTATGAAAAATGTCCGGCGTTTTCAAATTACTAGATTTTTAACAAAAGTTTAATTTGTACCAAAGGGGGGCGTTTTACCCCACCTATGGGGCAAAACGCCCCCATGGGTGGGGTAAAATGCCCCCCAGTCAATTTGCTTTAAACATTTACAGCAAAATCAGAGTACAGGCAGTTTTAGCTTAAAATTTTAAAGAATATAATCATGAATTACAAAATTATAATAGACTATTTGGAACATTTTGTTAGCTGATGCTAACTGGCTAGCTAATTAGCTACCTGATGCTAACTTGAGGTAATTTTTAAATATAAAATCCAAATATTTTTATTCAACCAACTAGTTAGAATTAATTTGATGGAAAAACAAAGGATTTGATGTTCAGAACAGAATAACTACAGTAATTGGCCATTGTCCCCTGGGGGCATTTTACCCCTCTGACTATGTTTGAGAAAAAAATTATGTCATTCTGAAAATATAATTATATTTTTCTTAAATAACACATACTCCCTATCTACAGGCCCTAGTGTTCTCATATCATATAGAACTGTGATGTTTTACAAAACAAGCTTTAAAACGCTTTTTTTTTTACTGTTGAAAATTAGATCATTTACTGTGAAATCTGTTTTTTTCTCCGGTACATCACCAGTGTAAGCGTCATGGTGAAAACTTCTACATCACTCTTGCCAATGTAGACCATAGTTACAATAAAAATTTATCTTGATTTTATCTTCTGGTTATTTTGGGAAAAATAGTTCTACCCTACCCTACCCTATCTACCCTATGTGTATATTTATCGGGATCGTGCTTTGGCGGAAGCGCTGTTATGTGCGCGATTCATATGTGAGGCAGCACGAGAAGTGAACAGAGAAAGAGGTACTCTCCTCAGAAAACATAAAAATAAAGATAATTTTAGATGTTTAATTACTATTTGGAGCACTGGGATTGCTAGACGAGGGCTTAATAAACATTTTTGTGAAAACCTGAAATTCAACCAAAATCGACATTTTTCACTTCTTTTGTCTGTAGCTCGTGCGCATTCCGGCTCATTTTGACAGCACGGGCCACAATTACTGATAAAAACTACTTAATTACTGTATTTGTAACTCCTTACTTCACACCCCTGGTTGCTTGGCTATTCTAAGTGTTTTTATATTGTTAGCTGGTTGCTAGGGCATTGCTTGGCTATTCCTATGACATTTTGATTCGATAGCATGATATTGAGCACTTGCTCAGGTCTTTCTATGGTGTTCTGGATTGTTGCCAGGGTGTTATAAATGGTTGTTTGGCATTGTTAGGTGGTTGCTAGGGCACTGGGGAGTTGCTATGGCATCGCAGGTTGTTGCTAGGGTGTTCTAAGTGGTTGTTTGACACTGCTAGATGGTTGTTAGGGCATAGCTTGGCCATTCCTATTGTATTTTGGGTTGAAAATATGATGCTGAACAGTTGCTAAGGTGTTACTATGGTGTTCTGGGTTGTTGTCAGGGTACTAGCAACAAAGGCTTTGCTATAGTGTTGCTTTGGTTTGTTGCTAGGGTGTTCTAAGTGGTTACTAGGACATTTTTCTGCTATTTCTATTGTATTTTGGATTGATAACATGATGATACTGAGTAGTTGCTAAGGTGTTGCTATGGTGTTCCAGGTTGTTGCTAGAGTGTTCTAGTAGAAACATTTCAGAAAAAGTTGACTGAGAGCTCCATGAAAGGGAAACTTGAGCCAAACAAATCATTCTGCCATCATTTGCTCACTCTAACACCATTTCAGACATTTATTTTTCTGCAAAATTCAAAAGAAGAGATTTTGAAGTCAGTTGGGGTTCAAACAACACTGGACCCCATTGATTTTCACTGCATGAACCAAAAAAAACACACAGAGACGTTTTTCCACAGAAGAAAGTAAGTCATACAAGTTTGCAGTAAATGATGGCAGAATAATAATTTTGAGGAGAACGATCCCTTTAGGTCTTCAGAGCAACAACATTTAGACTCTTTCAGACGCAGTCAGCAGCTTCGATGAGCGTATGGAGCTCTAATGGTCTTCAAGAGCACTTCCTGTTCTGGGACGACCGTAAATCCCACAGCGAGAGGACCGACCCCAAACCATTCATCACAGCTAATCTCACAGTACAAAAGGTTCACAGGCTCTTATCGCTAGTTATGAAAAAGCAGCATGGTCCGGGGCCAAACACGGAGATGGTTATCGGTCTGGAGGACGACCAGCTCCTGCACGTGCGCACACTCATAACTCTCGTCCCGTCTTCCTGTTCTCGATTAGCGTTTATTAAAGGTGGGCGTTGCTTTAGGATCTGCCCTCCCAGAGCTCAAATTCTGGCACAGGCTGTGGGAAAACCGATCTGATTAAAATAAACGTTTCTCTTTTTCTATCCCAGTTTTCCCCTGGGATGATGATCCCCAAACCCTCGTCAACTCCCTCAAGGAACAACAAAACACTTTCTGCAGTTTGCAGACTTAATATAACTTTACAACGGAAAACAAAGGCTAAAATCACCCATTTGCAGATGAATCCTGTAAACATCTGACTTTACTAGGGATGCACCGAGAATATTCAACTGGAAAATCTGGCTATAAAAGAAATAACTTGCATTTTGCTAAATATACACACTATATTACATATTCATTATATTATAGTTGAAAATGTTTGTGTGATTTCCAACACGAAGTGCAGAAAGAAAGACGGAAGAAAATAAAAAACAAAGCATTCCCAACATAGTTTCTCACTGTCCAGAACAACATCCAC
>JAFVLL020012604.1:5753-37148 GCA_021397915.2 Tor tambroides | reverse complement strand
GAAAGACCTACCGGATGCAGAGAATCAGAGAAGGCAGCCGGAGGAGGAAGGAGCTTCATCGCTAACACTATTCACTTCACCCGCTTCACCCGGACCACGAGCCAAGCCACTTACAATCCACCACAACCACAGCACTCCTTCCACACTTCATCAGATTTCAAAGCCTGGTGACAGGACAACCTCAAATTCACTCATGCACCAGATCATATTCACACTTGGATTTGAAGTTACAACAAATAAATGTGAAATGACACCGGAAATATTTAAATATTTTAACGTGCAACCGGTAACTGCCAGGGTTATTTGTTGCCAGGGTTAATGAACTATATTAAATGGAAGAATACAATGAAAGTATTAATTGAACAATTGTATCTTCATATTGCTGTTACCACCGTTTTATAAAAGTCATAGAAATATAACAGCAATACGGGAATAAAGTCATAAAGTTTTGAGAATAAAGTCCAAATTACAAGAACAAAGTCATAGTATTATGAGGTTAAAGTCATAATGTTTTCAGAATAAAGTCCAAATTACAAGTATCTTCATATTGCTGTTGCCATCAGCTAATGCGAGCTATAATCAGATTACTTTTTTCAACTAAAGTAACACATTGCATTTTAATTTACAAGAAAATATCTGAGTTACTTTTACAAATAAGTAACGCCAATTACTTTGTTTTCCCATTTATTGACTGACGTTGAGAGTAAGTGCAGAGGCGTTGTGTAATGTTACTGTAAACGTGAACTTGTATTTACTCATCTCACCTGCACAAAAACACATTCAGCATTCCTCAAAAAACTCAGATTATGATGCAAACCTGCAATAATTAAATATGTTAACTAACACAAATATCCTTTCTGTACTTAATCCCATGTTATTATCCAATGTCTTGCTGCTGACCTTTAATGATCCAATTCAACCATACTAGTAAGCAAAAATTACTTTAGATAAACATAACATTTGTTTCATTTTTTTTGTTATTGCTGAAGAGTGTTGAACTTTCTTCTGCTGCGTCCTATTCTTCATGCAGAACGGCAGCACAACAGAAAGCTTTGTTTGAGTTTCGCCTTCTACTGTACAGACGTGAATTTACATTTCCTTCAGCCTGAGGCTTATTCATGTTTTTCATGTTTTTATTCACACTTTTGGTGTGAAAGGGCCAGAAATAGAACTTTTTATATTAAAAACTAACATGCAAGCCCAGTCCAGATTAGAAAAAGTAATGCATTTTACAAATTGCTTTTTATAAACAGTAACTAACATAATTACTTTTTTTTTTTTTTTTGGTAATAACTCAATATTTTAATGCATTACTTTTAAAAGCAACTTTCCCCAACACTGGTTACCACCATTAAAAAAAGCAATAAGCCAATGACACTGCTGTATAGTTTATTGCTGCTGCTAAAACAGATTATTAATGGCCTGTATGTTTTTATGATAAGGCATATCTCTTGGTTTCAGAACCTCTGAGAACCACATGTACTATATTTATCTCAGCTGTGATGTTTGAGCGTCTTATTGTACAGTATGTTCTAGAAATAACATTACTTAATGCTCCTTGTTTAATGCAGGAAGGAAGTTTTGAAATTGGATCATGTCTACAGATTGCAAATGATACTTTTATAGGCTACCAGGTTCATGCACATGGATCAGATGCGTCTAACTAAATTATATAAGTATGAAAACGGATGTTAGGCATATGTTCTGTGCTGTTTGTTAGCCTACAATGGTAATGAACTAACTATGACCTTTAACACACATTCATAACAGAGCAGAGAAACAGGCGCAGAAGCGCTGAATCATTACCGTAATACACATAATATCATAAACAATCAGTCAAAATGTCAAAACTTACAGTGTAGGAACTGTTAGTGCTGTCAAACGATTAATCGCGATTAATCGCATCCAAAATAAAAGTTTTGTTTGCATAATATATGTGTGTATACTGTGTATATTTATTATGCATATATAAATACACACACATGCATGTATATATTTAATATAAATATATGTTATGTTTATATATTTAAAATATTTATATATAATATCAATTATATGAATATAAATATATACATGGAAATGCATGGAAATATTTTCAACATATATGCTGTATGTGTGTGTCTTTATATATACATAATAAATATACACAGTGTACACACATATATTATGTAAACAAAAACTTTTATTTTGGATGCGATTAATCGCGATTAATCGTTTGACAGCACTGATTTTTAATATTTAACACATATATACAAATTACAATTACATACGAAAAGTCTTTTAGATTACCAAAGTGATTACTCTGAATTTTAATGTAATTTATTTCATTTAAACACTAATGTAAACTGTAATGGGCAACTAATGTAATCAGCAAATGGTGATTTTCTGTTTCTGACACTCTGCAAAAGCATCCTAAGCTACGGTTCTGCTTATAAGTCTCATATACCCCTTGCAGAATATGCTAAATTTTAATAATTTAACTAAATGAGAGGAAATGTGTTTTGATGTTTAATTTTTATAAACTTGAATTGATGTGTAGAATTTGTTTAAATGTCTTTTTTTTTCCATTTAGTACCTTTAAAGAAGCTAATTCTTATGTTCCCAGAGGACAAAAATAAGTACAATTTACCATGCATTTAATTAAAAAAGTTTACACACCTTCTGACACTTACTGACTTCTGGCACTTCTCTCTCTTTTTTTTTTTTTTTTTTTTTTTGTCTATTTGATCTATTTTCAATTTTACTGAGAGAGACAGGGGCAATGCACATTAATAAACATGGCTGTAAATGTGCTAGAATTCACCAAAAAGCCTATTCTTCATCTGTAGACCCTTCAGAGAATGCTAAACAGTCACCCTAAAAACAAAAACAGAGCATCTTACACACATATACACACCTGCAAAGAAGAAGAAATAAAAAAGTAAGTACTAAAAAATACAAATACATGATTGCACAATGCACATAAAAATCAAACTAAAATACAATAATAGAAAGTTATCTAAACAAAATAAAATATTGTAAGATTAAATCATAATATTTGGTGAATAAAGTGAAAATTACGACAACAAAGACATAGCAACACAAGAATAAAATATTTTATTTATTTACCCTAATGAAAATTAACCATGGTTTTACTGTAGTAAAAGTGTGGTAACCATGTTTTTTTTTTGTTGTTTTTTTGGTGTATTGATTACCATTTGTATAACCACAGTTTAACTACAAATACCATGGTTAAATTATGGTTTGTGTAGCAAATCCATGGTTAATTTGTGGTTACCATAGTTTAATTATGTTTTTTTGGTTTAATTTGTAGTAAAACAATGGTTAATTTGGATTAAACTATACACTGTAAAAAAAAGTCCGTAAAATATACGGTAAAAAAACAACGGCTGTGGTTGCCGGAATTCTACCATAAAAAATACGGTAGCAACATTTTAGGTTTTACGGTTTTAACTTAAATTTACAGTTAAATACCGTAATTTCATTACCTGATATAATGTTAATATACCAACTTATTGAAGTACTGAAATCTGTTTTGTACCTTTGAAATCTACTGATAACCACCAAATGCAGGTGGTGATGAGAAAGTCACATGATGAACCAAAGCAGCTTTTAAACACTAACATATATAGAAGGTGCACAGTGTCATTCACACAAACACTAAACTCCATCATGGTGAGACTCATTAAACTGAAATATGCAATAAACATTAATTTAACAACATTAGATGTAACATACAACCCTAATAAACATAACTGATAAGAAAAAACTAAGAAGAAACATAGTTATTTCAAACAAAAAACATCAAATTCAAACAAAATTTGAAATGCAACGCAGGGAATTCTGGGAACGTCAATTTACAGTATTTCTCTGTAAATTTTACATTCTTTTTCACTTCCAAAAACGGTATTTCACTGTAAAATTGTCTGAAATGTCTATTACAGTTTTTCACCGTATATATTAAGGGAACTTACCGTTAACCATTTAACAGGTTTTTACTGTAGCATTTTCACAGCTTTTTACTGTTAAAATTATGGTCATTTTTTATAGTGTAGGCTACCATTGGTACTGGTAACAAATTAAAAAATAAATAATAATTAAATTAGAAAAGTCATTATTTGTCGATACATAGGTAATGAGATACGAAATATTTATACCGTCACACTACTCAAAAAGTCACGTGTTACTTACTAATAGGGCTAATTAAAATACATAGGCCTAATAATAGCAACGCAAAAAATGGATACAAGCTAGTTTTAAAGGAATAAATGTTGAAAACAGCTTGCCACATATGTTTTGTAAATCAGCAGGTCTCAAAAAGTGACTTTAGTGTGCAGGTGTGAATGCCGCTCGTTTAGAGGAATTACGGTAAAAACATCAACGCCGCTGTCTCTCAGAGTTAAAGAGGCCAAACATTTATTGACAGCAGCGCTCAAATCTACTCTAACACTGCGAGGTAAGAGGATTGAACTAGCTCAAATAGTGCTTCATGAACATAACTGCATGCAATATCTACATCTCGTCTCATATCAGTGTTTACGGAGTTTGAGTTCATAGTTTTTGCATGTTGTCTATCTATCAGGCTAATATCGCGAAGGTCCTCGCTGTTGCATATTAAAGGATGCTAGTTATTAGCACGAGTATTATGACAGCTTAATTGTGTGTTTGTTGTTAGACCGAGATCGATTGGAAATATCAGCAGTTTTGGCTCTTATTTGCGTGAGCTATCATTAGCTAACCAACTATCTGCTCAGAGACAATGAAAGAGTTGATATCGCACATGCTAATAGTGTTAGTTACTGGTGTGAAGTTAGTGCAAATGGACTTAGTTTTGTGCATTGCTTTTGTGTCAGTCAAAGACCTGAAATCGTGCTCTGGCTTCAGTAAATCATTCTCTAAACAAGTTCCTGGGAGACTGAGAAACACAGAGCCTATAGTCCAGAGTCTAATGCACACAATCACACTGAACTCTCCCTGCTGTGGAAAATGGCATTGAGTCACAAGACTGGCTGGAAATGCACAGATATTGCCTCAGATTAACTTTCATTCAGTCTGTTGTGCTTGGCACTGAGATATCAGACCGTGAGGAACTTGAAGCTGGTTCCTGGTGATTTTGCTGTGAGATATGTTTTGTTTTTAAAGTGCATTTCTAAATCACAGAAACATAAATAAACTGCTATGGAGGAATTACATTTATGATGTGACCCTGGACCACAAAACCAGTCATAAGGGATTTTTTTTTTTTTTTTTAAATATATAAGCTTTCCATGTATGTATGGTTTGTTAGGATCGGACAATATTTGGCTGAGATACAACTATTTGAATATCTGGAATCTGAGGGTGCAAAAAAATCTAAATATTGAGAAAATCACCTTTAAAGTTGTTCAAATGAAGTTCTTATCAATGCATATTACTAATCAAAAATGAAGTTTTGATATATTTATGGTAAGAAATTGACAAAATATCTTCATGGAACATGATCTTTACTTAATATCCTAATGATTTTTGGCATAAAAGAAAAATTGATAATACAATGTATTTTTGGCTATTGCTACAAATATACCCCAGCGACGTAAGAGTGGTTTTGTGCTCCAGGATCACATATTTTTATTTTGGTCAATGTTATTTATTTGTGTGTTTGTTTGAATCAGATTGAAAAAGAAAAAACACACAACTTAATAGAAACTAAATAGTTTCCAAATAATATTTTAGGCATATTTATAATATTAATTTTCCCATCTTTATGCAAGAAACTATATGATCCCTTTCAAATTTTAGGACTGGGGTCCACTTCACAATAACAATCATATTTAGGGGTCTTTCACATCTAAAAGATTGAAAACCCTGGTTTAAATCATGATAATGGCGTCTATCGGTCCCTCAGTGGTTTGTTGTGAACCTGCCTGGTTGGTTGGGCCGCAGGGTTTAGTTGTTCTCCTGCTCGGTCGGTTCTTAATCGTGTCTTCTTGCCTTCCGTTTGATCTGTTTCACAATTCTGGGAAGAAAAACCCACTTTGCCGGCTGCACAGCTTGGCCTCATTGCCTGCTCATATCCCAGGAGAACTGAGTTAAACTTGTTAACATGAGGAGTCCTGCTGGGATGAAGCACGCTGGGCCCCCAGGGGCCCTTTTGTCCTCATTTTACCTCGAGGTTTGAATGATCTTTGAAGTCCGTGGGTTGTAAACTGCAGCTTTCTGTTGGAGTAATGTTGATCTATTGCAAAATCAGAATGAACATCTGTAGTATTTAAGCTGGGCCAATAATCAGCTAATGTTTGACTATTGTGGGACTGATGGATTTTATACAAAGTCACTTACATTGCATTCAGTGTCTAAATTTTATCAGCTCATCCATTCCCTGGGAGCTGAACTCATGATCTTGGTAATTTGCTAGCCATGTGAACGTATTGTTTAAATAAAATAATTTTATTATGTCTCGTTCAGTATCAATAAATTGCATTAGATATCAGCAAAGTATCAGCCACTAATATGATTGAACAAGTGTTGCTCATAATCAGTGTAATTTTAGTATTCGTGTACTAAAATAACATTATTTATACTTTTTAATAGTATTTATTAATATTTAGAATTGGCTAATATAATATTTTATATTTTTAGTTTAAATTTTTTTAGTACTTTTATGTGCTTTTTCATTTTATTAGTTCTGAAATATTTGTTTATTTTTACATTTATTTCCATTTCAGTTTTAGTAATTTTAATACTTCACCTAAGACTTTAAACTTAATTAGTTTCCAAAGCAGTAGTTCTAATTTTTTACGTTTTTTTTTTTTTTAATATTAATATTTAATTTAATTTCAGCTTTACTTCAATTAATGAACATTACTTTTAGTAGTTGTAGTTAACAATAGCAACACTCATAATTTGTATAACGCTGGCTCATTTAGCTGTTTGTATCGGTCCACTCATCTGCTATCTGTTACAAGATGTGATAAATTCTTCTTTTGCCTTTTTTGAGTAGATCTATTATCTTGTTTCCCCCCAATTTTGAACTTTTAATAGTTAAAACGTAAGCTAAAATCAGAACTAGCTAAATTGTTTTTAGTTGTCTTGTCTGAAATATCAGTTATGCAGTATCTCATTTTTTATGATATTGCGTAGTTCACCCAATAATGAAAACTGTCATCAATTACTTACCCAAACCCATAAGACTTTTATCTTCAGAGCACAAATGAAAATCTTCATAAGTCCATTTAACCAAAACTTTGATTGTTCATAAAGACATTCTAAACGTAATCCATATGAATCAAGTGGTTTAATCCAAGTCTTCTGAAGAGACATGATCACTTTTATTCACATATATAAACATACTGTATATAGAGCACATCAGATATTTAAATTTCCCCTTCAAGGGGTTAAATATACAGTCATTTTATTTAGACACACAGAGTTATTATGGCTATTATAGACGTGATAGAGCCACCAGTGTCTCATGACCTCTCAGCAGACATGACTTGGATATGCATGGATTGATTGAAACATTAGGAAACTGGTGTGAAGAAAGAGAGTTGGCTTTGCTTCTGACTCCAGTGACGGCTGGTTTAACATCATGGTCTGACCGCTCACCTGATGCATCACAGCCAGTCCAAAAAATCTCCAAATCTCCAGGCTCATATGTGACCCTGGACCACAAAACCAGTCATAAGGGTATTTCTTAAAGCTGAATAAATAAGCTTTCCATTGATGTATGGTTTGTTAGGATAGGACAATATTTGGCTGAGATACAACTATTTGAAAATCTGGAATCTGAGGGTGCAAAAAAAAATCTAAATATTGAGAAAATCTCCTTTAAAGTTGTCCAAATGAAGTTCTTAGCAATGCATATTACTAATCAAAAATTAAGTTTTAATATATTTACGGTAGCAAATTTCCGTAATATCTTCATGGAACATGATCTTTACTTAATATCCTAATGATTTTTGGCATTAAAGAAAAATAAATAATTTTGACCCATACAATGTATTGCTGGCTATTGCTACAAATATACCCCACTGACTTAGGACTGGTTTTGTGCTCCAGGGTCACCTATGAGTTTCTTTTGACCTTTGTGTTGAATCCAAGGCAAATACCGTACAGTTCGTTATCTGTGACAGTTTTGTAGAGGATCATGTTTATCTCGTTGCATAAAACCGATCTGGCGTTCCTCTGTAAGATCCAGCAGATATCAAGGCTGTGATGTAAACTAGATTTGTCAGCATGCAGCTTCTGTATAAACCAGTGATAAAGTTTGCCTCCTTGATCTCTGCTGCTGGCAGCGGCTTCAGATGCTGTCGTCTCGCCCGTCACGTACCAGCCTCTTAATTCTGGGAAGTCCCCAGACCTTTGGTGTTGAATAGAGGTGGAGAAAGAGCCAGGGCTCTCATTTGCAAAAGCTGAGTGCCAGGATAAGAGATTCTGATATTTCTGAGATTTACTGGATTTTTGGGGAAACTTTTCTTGCTGTTCAGCACAGGATCAAAGGTGTAGTTATAATTTGCTTCATTTTTTTATTTAATAGTGAACTGCAAATACTGGTAAAGCTTGTTAAAGGTACTTTTAGAAAGAGAAAATATACTTAAGTGTGAACTGAATGTAATGTTTTCAGATGCTTAATTGCATGTTAATTGCATTTGCAATCAGATGAAAATGTATTTCGGTTTAAATTTATGTTAAATGCAATTAGCTGAACTGTAGAGTATACACTTAGTACAAATGTTTGTAATTTCACAATTCTATTGTCTTGTATGGGTAAAGTACTGCTTAATGTACTGACAAGCATTTATAGTAAACTAAAATATACTTTAATGCCATTTCTATTGAAACTTGTATGTCATGCATTTAAATATATTTGTAATTACACATTTGTAAGGCTGAAGTTGCAATTTAGTACATTTAAAATAATTAGGTAACACTTTATTTTAAGGTGTCATAATACAGAGTAATTACCTAGTTAAGTACTTAATAGTAGCCATTGTACTTGGATGAAACAATGTACTTACCATGTAACTAAGTTATGGAATAGCCTGTAATTACAGTTTGTAATTATGTAGATGTAATAGGCAGCTACTGTTACACATATGTAACAAACCGAGTCTGTTAAACCGCTACTAGTACACTTAAGTACAGTCTTGATACACTTTATTTTAAGTAGCTTATGTTTGTGTAATATTATGTAGTTGTAATTAGAAAAGTATTACATGTATTTAAGCTGTACTGGTGGGTTAAATCAAACTAAGGTGCAGCTGGATAAAGTGTACAGTATTGATACACATGAAGTACACTTAAGTACAAGCTTGATACACTTCAAGTAGCTTATGTCTGTGTACTTGCATTTATAATTACGTTATATAAAGTCTGCAACACATGTAACAATGTTATGGTTACATTAGTAGCTGTGTAACAGACTCGGTCTGTTACATATGTGTAACTGTAGCTGCCTGTTACATCTACATAATTGCAAACTGTAAATACAGGCTGTTCCATAACAGTTACATGGTAAGTACATTTTGTTACAACGGCTACTACTACGTACTTAAATAGGTAATTACTCTGTATTATGGACACCTTAAAATAAAGTGTTACCATATATGGACTAAATCTCATCTGATACAGTGCACTTATTGTGTACATACATGTTTTTACATTGTGCATATATTTAAAAATACCTTTCTGTAATTACATCTGTACTTAATGTCTGTAGTTACAGCTGTAATTTTCTAAACCCTGTACTTTTAACCCACACTTAAACCTATCCATAGCACCTAACCTGACCCGTATCCCACCTCGATAGCAGCAGAAGTGTTTTGCAATTCAACATGAACACAATAGGGACATTTTACCTAACAATTAAAATTTTTTTGGCTCATAGTACATAGTAGTTAAGACACTCAATTTAAAGTGGGACCAAACTATTTATATATTTAAATATTTTAATTACACACTTGTAATGACATAGTTGCAGTTTAGTAAATTTAAAATGTTAGCCTAAATTTTAAATGTAATATTGAATGAAACACTAGAGTTAAAATTGTTAGTCAACACATCAAAATAAATGTACTTCTTTAAAGCATGACAAAAGATGATTAAAACCTAATGATTTGAAATGTACTTTTAATTTGACATTCTAACAAAGTGCATTTTTTAAAAGTGTACTTAAGTGTGTTAAGAAACAGTCAGGAAAGTGTCTTTCTTTAAGTAGGCCTACACTTAAGTGGTCTTTTATTTCATGAATGTACATTTAAGATTTAAAGTACTCTACAAGTTCAAATTTAATACAGTTTCCAAAAAAGTGTTTTATTATTGAATCAGCAAGTTACTTAAGATTTTCTCTCTTCTTCTCAACTAAAGGTTCAAGAGTGTGCCCTGAGGAACGTGTTTTTAGTTATGACGAACCCTTATGCACACACCATTGAGCCTCTGGACCCCCAGAAGCCCGACCACAAGTTCTTCAACCTTAAAAAGCTCAAAGACCCCAGATATGGTAAGACTGTGTTTTGTAATCATGCCTTGTTGAATTGTTGATTAAAAGTTACAACAGCTATGCTTCTGGCAGGGATATTGTATGGGAAATGACTAGGGCTGGCCAAAAAAATGATCACAATAATTTTTTCATATCAGTCGATATCGATAACTATCACGATAAATGTCAAATTTTTATTTCTTTCAAATTTAAATGCAGATTTTTTTTCTCCAGTGTGAAACTAGTAAAAACCATGCGGTTAATTGTGGTTTAATCTATTCTTTATGATGAGAACATGACAAACACTTTGTTTTTGAATTCTTTACACTATTCCAGTCATTTTTCCTTAAAATAAATATCTTAATAGAAAAAAATAATTTCTTAGTTCTGCATGTTCTAACGAGTAATTTTGTTTCAAGTCAAGAAACAGGTTTGTGTTGCCTGAAAATATTAATAATACAACTTTTTTTTCTCTTATAAATACACATTTCATAGTAGCTTGAGTTAGGATGCAGATGTTGATTTATGTTCAGTAAGATCTGTAAAAAATTGTAGCAAGCTCATATGGTGAAATTTAATTATTCTGACTGTTTGAGGTGGTTTTTTTTTAATCATTTAGATCATGATGATCACAGTTAAAACATAAATATAGCACCTCAATACCATGGAAAAAAAATGTAATATGGCTTCTAGGTATTTGTATGAAAAACAGTAGTCTAAATACGTTTAGAATAAACGCATAAACGCTATAGCTTAATCACAAAAAATACTGTAATTATATTACTCCTCCTTCAATACCTTTAATACATGTCTACATTAATAATATGTGACCCTGGACCACAAAACCAGTCATAAGGGTCAATTTTTTTTGAAATTGAGATTTATACATCATCTGAAAGCTTTCCATTGATGTATGGTTTGTTAGGATAGGACAATATTTGGCTGAGATACAACTATTTGAAAATCTAGAATCTGAGGGTGCAAAAAAATCAAAATATTGAGAAAATCGCCTTTAAAGTTGTCCAAATGAAGTTCTTAGCAATGCATATTACTAATCAAAAATTAAGTTTTGAGATATTTACAGTAGGAAATTTACAAAATATCTTCATGTAACATGATCTTTACTTAATGTCCTAATGATTTTTGGCATAAAAGAAAAATCAATAATTTTGACCATACAATGTATTTTTGGCTATTGCTACAAATATACCCCAGCGACTTAAGACTGGTGTGGTGCTCCAGGGTCATATATAATAAAATTCGACACGAATACCCACGTTTCTGACACAATACCATGGTGCAGTTAGTTTATCGAGGAAATTTATATTGCATGATAATTACTGTTAGCCTATGGATTTATCGCCCAGCCCTAGAAATGACTTAACTCCACCTGACTGTGTTCCTCTCTGTACTTTTCTTTGAAGGCCAGCTTCCCTTCTCCATCCGTGTGCTGCTGGAGTCTGCGGTCAGGAACTGTGACGAGTTCCTGGTGAAGAAGGAGGATGTGGAGAAGATCCTCAACTGGAAGGTGACGCAGAGTCAGACCGTGGAGGTGCCTTTCAGACCGGCCCGCGTCATCTTGCAAGACTTCACGTAGGTTTTGACTGGATCTCCATAACTTGCAGCCTTTTATCTGTCTGGTATATATTTGTCTCTTTGTTCGTTCTCTGTGAACAGGGGTGTTCCTGCAGTGGTCGACTTTGCAGCCATGCGTGATGCAGTGAAAAAATTACAGGGCGACCCGGAGAAGATTAATCCAGTCTGTCCGGCAGACCTTGTCATAGATCATTCCATTCAGGTTGACTTCAACAGGAAGTAGGTCTTTGCCATTTGACAGAGATGTAAAATAGTGTCACAAAAGCTGTTTGTCTGTCGTTTAGACCAGACTCTGTTTCCATGTGCTGAGTTCTCATGCTGAAATGTTTTAAAAAGGTTCAAGTTGTATTACAGGTGTTTTTTTTTGTTTGTTTTTTGAGTATTTACCTTCTACAATTGAGAATTTATTTAATCTCTTTAGTCTAAATCAAGAGCACACAGAATGTGTATGCTTTGCGTTTAAGTGCTTAATCACAAAGTACAGTTTAGCGTACTTTTAAAAAGAGTATTTTACTTTTTGGATAATTTAAAAGAATATGTGCCATCTGATTGTAAATGAAATATATAAATGAAAATGTATTATAGTTTGAGTTATATTAAATGCAGTTAGATGAATTTTAAGTGCTTTTTGACCCACTTAAGTAGCACTAAACATTTTATATATAATTTCATAATTATTTAGTTTGTCTCTGAAATACTGTATGGTTAAAGTGTACTGTTGAATTTACTGACATGCATTTATGGTAAACTAAATATACTTTAATGTCATTTCTGTTGAAACTTGTATGTCATGTATTTAAAGTTGCAATTTTTTGTACATTTAAAATATATTAACTTTAAATGCAATATTGAATAACACACTACAGTTAAAATTATAATGAAGTTCTTTACATGTGCTTTAGTGTGTTAGTCAACACATCCAAATAAGTGCACTTCTTTAAACCACGATTTAAGATTATTATATATATATTATATAACATAATGATTTAAAATGTACTTTAAAGTTAAACTTTTTAATTTGACATCATTAATATTATATTATCTGCAAGTATAGTTTTTTTTTTTTTTACACTACAAGTGCACATTCAGCAATACAAGATGCTGACATGGCGTTAAATAAAAATATACTACTACTATTTTCATAACTGTAGCTGTTTAAATGTTTTATTTTTATTGTTTAAATTTCTTATGAACTCCCAAAATGTTACTGTCACAACTAAAAATGAAAACTAAAACTAAAATGTCACTCGTGCTTGTCTTAATTTGCTCTCTGGTGAAGAGTATATAATTAATTTTAACTGTTCAGTACAAAAGTTCATTACCTTTTCTGTTCTTAAAGGTCTGACAGCCTTCAGAAAAACCAAGACCTTGAATTTGAAAGGAACAGAGAACGATTTGAGTTTTTGAAGGTGATTTTCCCCTTCTGTATTTGACATATTTGATATGACGATGAAGATTGCTTGAGAACTAATTGTATCGGTCCACAGTGGGGTTCTAAAGCGTTCCGGAACATGCGGATCATTCCTCCGGGCTCAGGAATAGTCCATCAGGTCAATCTGGAATACCTGGCCAGGGTCGTGTTTGAGCAGGAGGGTTACTACTACCCGGACAGTCTGGTGGGGACGGACTCTCACACTACCATGATTGATGGGCTGGGAGTGCTGGGCTGGGGTGAGTGAAACTCAGAGAAGTTTCATTACTTCAAATAATATTTTTAGTTACCTTTACATTTATTGCTTTTGGCATGAATGGGCTTTAAGTCATAATTAATGAGTTGAGATTGTCATAATTATGACATTAGGTATTATGACAGGGGCTACATAAAGTGTCAATTATGAGATACCAAGTTATAATAGATGACATAATATTGACTTTTCATCTCATAGTTGACTTAGTATCTCATAATTTTACCATTTTATGAGTAGGCCATAATAGTTAAGGCATAGTTATGACAATTGCAACTTTTTACCTCATAATAATGACTGAGTTTCTCATAATCTTGACATTTTATTCATAATGCATGTCATACTCATGAAAATTGAGACTTTTTATCTAGTATCTCATAATTTTGACGTTGTGTTTAAGTCATAATTCATAGGTTATAATTATGACAGTTTCAGCTTAATGAGATAAAATTATGAATTTTGAAATTGTCGCAATGCATGTCATACTCGTGACAATCTCGACAATCTTTTATCTCATAATTATGACTTAGTATCTCATAATTTTGATATGTTATGTATAAGTCATCACATGTCACATTTCAACTTTCATTTCATAATTATGACTTATCGTTTCTACTTATGCCATAGTTAGGACTTAGGATCTCATAATTTTGACATTTCATGGATAGGTCATAATGCATGTCACTTATGATTATTTCAACTTTTTTTCTCATAATTTTGACTTAGTAGCTCATGATTTTGACATTTTATATCACGTCATAATGCATGTCATATTTGCCTTAACTTTGGCTTATGTCATAACTTTGATATTGTATCTCATAATATTGACATTTTGTGTACAATCATAATACATACGTTGTAATTATGACAGTTTCAGCTTATGTCAGAATATTGACTTGTTTCATAACTTAATGACTTTGTATCTCATAATTTCAATATTATTTTTGGTTACACTCCTTGTTACAGTGTAATTATACATTTAAGTACTGAGTAATATTAATTAACTACATATACTTACTATATGGTTAGGATTAGGGTTTGGTTTAGAGTTAGTTGCATGTAATTATACATAATTAATTGTTATTATAATAGTAAGTACATGTAACGTGTAACAAGGACACCTTAAAATAAAGTGTTCCCTTATTTTTGTTAATATATGGATGTTAAATTGTGTGTCTGTGTTGGGCTTGTAAATAAAGAGAAAGACATTAGAAATTCAGTGATAAACGCAAATATGGAGCTGAGGTTTAAGCTCAGATCTTTCGGAGCAGGTGTTGGAGGTATCGAGGCGGAGGCGGTCATGTTGGGTCAGCCGATCAGCATGGTGCTGCCAGAGGTCATCGGCTACAAACTAAAGGGGACACCCAACAAATATATCACCTCCACTGACATAGTGCTCACTGTGACCAAGGTATGCAAGTCGTGCCATATCTGAATCTTATGGTGACTTTGGTTTGCTTTTAAGAAATGTTGCTTTGTTTTACTGTATGCTTTCTCTGCTCAGCATTTGCGGCAGGTTGGTGTGGTTGGAAAGTTTGTGGAGTTTTTCGGCCCTGGTGTTGCTCAGCTGTCTATCGCTGACCGCGCCACCATCGCCAACATGTGCCCGGAGTATGGAGCCACCGCTGCCTTCTTCCCTGTGGACCACATCAGCATTCATTACCTGAAACAGACGGGTAGGCAAACCTGTCCCTGATCAGTTTTAAAAGCTTCTAACCCTTGTTAAAAAGAAGTACACTTCAGCATACTTGTAAAAAGAATACTTATTACATAATATATTAGGGGTGTCCCCGAATAGTCGACGATTCGATGCTTCGATTCGAGGAGCCTGATTCGACTCCCAATCTCACATTCGAATATTCGCGGGGTGTTATGTTCGTGCCATTTTGGGCTCAGTGTCTAATTTCACATAGAACTACCGGTTTTCTCCGAATAAGTTAATATACAGCCTATTAAGATAATCCTGTAAATAAGAATCTTAAAAGACAGAAGCTTTAAATAAAAATTTTAACGTGCGTGAATAAATCCAACTTCCCCTATAAATTAAAGTTTCGCTTTCTAATCCGTCACCGACAGAGGAGCATCTTGGCGGCAGGGATTTAAATCTTTAACAAGACTCAAACTGACACAGACAGAGTGAAAGACTGGATTTTTTTTTGATCAGGTAGGGTACAAGTGATTTCAAAACGTTTCAGTTGGTTTATTTATATCGTGTATATATTATTTATCTCGTTTAAGATGCCTTATTTGCCTTGGTTGAGTTACGCTACAGTAAAGCGCTTCATTGTAGTACTACGGTGATTATCTCTTCAGCGCGCGCTGCGAGCAGGACAACAATGCAGAATATTAATAACTATGACTGGCACTGTCATATACATAGCATTATTATGAGAACACTATTATAATAAAACGCTGTAATTTTTTTTAGTTTTTATTTGTGTTTCTGCATGTTATTGCGTGAAGAACGCGTCCACAAAAGGAGTTCATTCAGAGCCGCGCAGACGAGTTCATGTGCATTCGGGGCATTTTGTGCAGATAGCCTATAAGTCGTAATATTAACGTTATGTTATATAAATAACGAAGCGTATTATATGTGAGATAAATGAGTTAAATCCCATTGATTAAAAACCTGCTATCATATGCTTCATTCTACTGGTCATCTTCAGCGAGCGCAGCTCAAAACAGAAATGCAGAACATTAATAATTACGATCATATAGGCTACATAACGTTATAATGAGAGCACTATTGTAAAAAAAAAATGTTGTGAATTCTTTAGTGTTTCGCTGACGTTTAATGTTAACTATCTTTAAATCAAAACATAAAACATTATTTACCCCGTTTGTATCTGCGAGGCGTCCATTACACCTTTTCCCTGTGTGTTAACGTCAGTAATTATGACTGTGGAATGTAATGTATTTTGGCCCCGCCCCCAAACATATGATTCGACTATCAGTCGACTATCAGCATGATTCGAAAATTCCGATTCGACTGTGAAAATCCTTAGTCGGGGACACCCCTATAATATATACGAATGTAATGTTTCATACTTTTTTTTTTTTTTTTTTTTTTTGCATGTTAATTACAATTAAATTAATATGCATTATAGTTTAAGTTTATATTAAATGCAGTTAGTTGAACTTTAGAGTGCTTTTTTTTATCTACTTATGTATGTATATATTTATTTTAATTTCATAATTACTAGTGCTGTCAAGCGATTAATCGCGATTAATCACATCTTTACTTTTACTTTTAGTCATTTAGCAGATGCTTTTATCCAAAGCGACTTACAAATAAGAAAAAGTAACAAACTAAAAGTCAAAACTCTGTAAATACTATATATACACACACATTTAAGAAAACAAAGAAATTAAATAAAAATTACAAATGCATACAACATTTCAAAAACTAAACATTTAAATGAAAACAAAAAAAGTAAAGCTAAAAACAATTTAAAATATTAAAACAACTAAAGGTATGAGTATAATAATGCTTCTAACATAACACTAAGCCAAACACCAAAAAACAACGACATGTGTATGTACAGCCACACACATATACATATACATACATATAAAAAGAAATGCAATATATATATTATTTCCATGTAGTATGAAGTACTAAAATAACTAAAATTAAATAAAACTAAAACTTAATAAACAACCAATACAGACATCAACACTGAGCCAAACACACGTTTTAAAAACAACAACAACAACTTGCTTACACATAGTAAGAAATGGTTATAAAAACTGAAACAGAAGTGAAACAAGTAGTAGGAAATCTAAAATAAAAGTTTTTGTTTACATAATATACATGTGTGTACTGTGTATATTTATTATGTATATATAAATACACATACAGTATATATTTTGAAAATATTTACATGTGTGTGTATATATATGTATATTGTTATATTTTATATTATATATAAATATATTTAATGTATAAATTTCATATTTTTCTTAAATATGTACATGCATGTGTTTGTATTTATATAAACATAATAAATATACACAGCACACACATATATTATGTAAACAAAAACTTTTATTTTGGATGCGATTAATTGCGATTAATCGTTTGACAGCACTAATAATTACTTCTGTTGTCTTTGAAGTATGGTTAAAGTACTGTTGAAAGTACTGACAAGCATTCGTGGTAAACTAAAATATACTTTAATTTAATTTCTATAGAAACATGCATGTAATATGTGTAATTACACATTTGTAATGATGAAGTTGCAATTTAGTTTTAAAATATATTAACTTTAAATGTAACATCAAATCAAATTCTACAGTTATAATAAGTACTTTACATGTTCTTTAGTATGTAAAATAAGTGTACTTCTTTAAAGCACGACTAAAGATTATTAAAACAATTATTTAAAATGTGTTTTAAAGTAAAACTTAATATGACATTATTTCTAAATGCACTTTTTAAAAGTGTACTTAAGTGTGTTCAGAGACAGTCATGCAAGTGTCTGTCTTTAAGTCACTTAAGTGGCTTTTATTTCATATTATATTATCTGGCAAGTACAGTTTTTAAAAAATACTTTAAATCTGAAGTACACTGCAGATGTGCATTCAATACAATTAAGCGCACTTCTGTTTCATAAGAGGAACTACATTCTGCTGTGGGCAGGAAGGTGGAATCGCTTTACTTTCTACAACAGAGTTGGCATGTTTTATTCGTGTGTTTTTAAGGGAGGGACACTGAGAAGCTGAGTTACATAGAGAAGTATCTGAAAGCGGTGGACATGTTCAGAGACTACAGCAACACCGCTCAAGATCCACAGTTCACTCAGGTACCAAATCTCAACCCACACATTCCCACACATCTGCTGTTCACAGATACACAGTGGTGGCCAAAATTATTAGAGCACTAGTGTTTCCACCAGCTAATAAAAATGGTTTTAAGTCAGTTACTTCTATCTTTTGCTGTAGTGTGTCAGTAGGAAATATCAGTTTACATTTCCAAACATTCATTTTGCCATTAAAGTGCCCCTATTATGCCTTTTCGAATATTACCTTTCATGCAGTGTCATGTAGCAGTATGTGAACATAAACTTTCTGCAAAGTTGTGAAGCCGAAAGTGCACGATATGTAAAGTTATTGTCTGTCATAAAAAAGAGTCAGCTCGCAATCGCCCAAACGAGTCGTTAGGAATTCGAATCTTATTCCGTTACGGCTGTACGTCACGAAGTAACACATTTGCATAATGTCCGCCCATGGCTGTCATTCACACTGTACGTGGTAAACCAATCACAAAGGACTGCGCCATCTGACCAATCACAGCAGCGAGGGCTCACGGAAAGGCGGGGTTTAGAGAGACTGATTCTTCGAACTGCTTTGCACGAGTCGTTTAGGAATCATTTAGAAATGAGGTAAAATTAAAGCTATTTTTTGAGAAAACTAAACTGTTTTTTGACCTTGGATGCATGTAAACCTGTTTTAGGAGACTCGTAAAACAATATTAGCAACCTTAAAAATGGCATAATAGAGGCACTTTAATTGTAATAATCCAGTGAGATTTTAGTTTGCTCCACACAGAGATCTGATCTGATCTGATCATCATCAGTCTGTCTGGAATGACATGAAGAAACAGAACAAACTGAGACAGATTAAATCCAGAAGAACTGTGGCAACGTCTCCAAGACGCTTCAAGAAAGCTACCTGCAAAGCTACAGTACTGTTAAAAGTTTTAGGCACTTGTGTAAAAATGCTGTAAAATGAGGATGCTGTCAAAAATAATGTCATAAATAGATTTTCTTTATTAGTTAACTTCTATGAACTAAATTAAATCAACATTTGGTGTGAGCATCCTTTGTGTTTAAAGCAACTTTTGCCCTCGGTGCACTTGAGCAGAGTTTTTCAGGGAGCTTTGCAGGTAGGTTTCTTGAAGCGTCTTGGAGACGTTGCCACAGTTCTTCCGGATTTAGTCTCAGTTTGTTCTGTTTCTTCATGTCATTCCAGACAGACTGGATGATGATCAGATCAGATCTCTGTGTGGACCACTGGCTGCTGTCAGACAAAAATCTCACTGGATTATTACAATTAATGGCAAAATGAATGTTTGGAAATGTAAACTGATATTTCCTGCTGACACACTACAGCAAAAGATAGAAATAACTGACTTACAACTATTTTTTTAGCTGGTGAAAATACTAGTGTTCTACTAGTTTTGGCCACCACTGTATAAGCACTAGTCGCTGCTGTCTGAACCTCTTTCTGCAAAACATACTTATGTCTGAGGATCATTGTTATTAATTTGTCTCTCGTTCTCTCTCATGCAGGTTGTTGAGTTGGACCTCAGTACGGTCGTCCCCTGCTGCAGCGGTCCCAAGCGGCCACAGGACAAAGTGACTGTATCAGAGATGAAGCAGGACTTTGAAGCGTGTTTAGGGGCCAAGGTACATGTCACAGAAACACCAGGGAAAACACACCACAGGACACACATTCCCTTTGAATCTAGAGATAATGCAGCATTCAACAGGCAGGTAGTTCAGCTCCATAGCCAAAGCTGAATATAAAGTTTAGTGAAGTCGTAATAATGTGTGTGACACAACTGACATTCAGTTAATCAGTATTTTGAAGAGTAAAAATCAACACTGTGATCACTAAACTAGAAGATGAGCAACCCCATGAAATCACAGGATGAGCAGAGGCATATTTCTACCAATTAGAAAATCATACTTTACTAAAACATATATTTATGACATAAATCATAATTGAGATACAAGTTGAAATTCTGAGATATGAAGTCGAAATTATGAAATAAAAAGTTATAATTATGACATGAAGTCTATGATGGTCAAATTTATTAAATAAATACAGTAGTCATACTTGATATAGCTCAAAGTTATGACAAAACAAGCAACATAAATCGAAGTTATAATTATTTGCATAAAAAGTCCGACTTAAATCAGTCGAATGCAGTCACAATTATGACGAAAAGTCACAATTGCAACACAAGTTGAAATGGTGAGTCATTGTAACAAAATTATGAGAAAGTAAAAGATTAAGACAAAGTCATGATTGACAAAAATTTAAATTATGACGCAAAGTCCTTATGACAGTCAACATTTTTATGCAATAATTATTTACATAAAATCTGACAAATTGAAACTGACAAAAAGATGATGAAATTATGACATAAAAGTCAAAATTGTGACAGTCATTATAACAAAATTATGAAATAGTCAAATTTGAAGAATGGAAAGTTATGAAAAAGTCTCATGATGGTCAAAATTATTACAAAAAGTCAAAACTGACATAAAGCTTGACGTTATGACAAAACAATTGACATAAATCCAAGGCAAAAAATCCGTACACCAAACGAAATGCAAAGCTCAAGGTCCTTTGAACAAGAGTTTATTCCTGAAGATTTACATAGAGCTGACAACAAAAACTAAAGTGCACAAACAAAAAGTGACTGTGCACACACAAACAAAGGCAAACGTTTCAGTCCTGGCTGGACTTTCTTCAGTGCTACAGTTTCAAACATTAGTTAGCAAGCGTTTAAAGAGATCGGGGCACAAAACTGAGATATCAGATGATTAAATTGAATCGGCTGGACAATTTATTACAAAGGCAAAAAACAATTGACATAACTTTTTAAAAAATGTGATTTTTTTTTGTTTTTTCTTATGTCAGTATGTTTGGAAGCCCATTTCCTCCACATATTTCCTTTTGAAAAATGTTAAGTGTGTATACAGTATAGTTAAGTTCATTTTGTTAACTTTTAGGAGCACACTAGACTGAAGATGGCCTTAAAGCTAATATATATGAGCTATGGACATAACAGCAATGTCATAAAATCCACAATAGTCAGATTTTGATCTCATAGGTTCTTTAAAGCAGTGCTTAAGCGTTCATTACTGTCTGTGTGTTGTCTACAGCAAGGCTTTAAAGGATTCCAGGTGGCTCCTGAGCGTCATGATGCTCGAGTGCCGTTCCAGTTTAACGGAGCGGAGTATTCACTGTCTCACGGATCCGTGGTCATCGCTGCCATTACCAGCTGTACCAACACCAGTAACCCCTCAGTCATGCTGGGAGCAGGTACATGTCTGTCCACAGGGATGCCACCTACACCTACTTGTCACCTGAAGCGCATGTTGTTGTTTTTTCCTGTGTAACAGAAAAAGATGGTTATCAGAGGCTCTTTTCCATATTTCAGAAGTGTATGGAAATGAGGCTCCAAAAAACAGCACGGAAGTTGTCCATGTGACTCTTTAAATGCTTCCTAATTATTTAATTTTCATTTTTATTTGACCTATATATTACAGTATCTATTTTGAGTAATTACTTTAAAAATTCAATAACATTTTTTATATTTAAATTAAACTTTTTAATTTAGTATTATTTCCATGAACTTTGCAAAATGCAACATTATTATTTTGACAGGCTGAATAGGAGAATAGAAAATCTTGGTTTTTAGTTTCTGTTCTAGTTTTTAAATGTCTCTTGAATTTCGGTGGTGTTATGTAACCACGTAAAACACACTGTGGTCAACAAAAGCCATGTTTATTCTTGCTTCAAGTGAATTTTGACTTGCAGGTTAAAAATATAAACAATGTAATAATATAATACAAACAGTCAATTTTAACAAATAAAAGTTGAACACTGACATACACAAAAAGTCACAATTATGACAAATTTGAATTTGTGACAGTCATAATTACATAGTCAAAATAATGAGATTGCTACATTTTACGTAATAAATGACAATGTCAAAATTGTGAGTCATTATTGCATAGTCAAAATTATGATATTACATAATTATAAATTTTTGTCATAATTTCTAGTTTTTTTCATACAATTATGACTTAGTGAATCATAGCATTTAAAAAAAAA
The DNA here is from genome assembly GCA_021397915.2 of Tor tambroides. NCBI lineage: Eukaryota > Metazoa > Chordata > Actinopteri > Cypriniformes > Cyprinidae > Tor > Tor tambroides. The sequence goes on along the minus strand of JAFVLL020012604.1, from coordinate 14,558 downwards.
AAAAAAGATTTTACCAAAACATGATATATATTTTTTTAAATCTTGCTTCAAGTGAAGCTGTATTTAATGTAGTCTAGATCATTTTCTTTGACCTTGCGTGTTTTGTTCATGGTTTCTGAGGATGAGGGCATGTTGTGGAAGCCGTCTGTGTTTGCATCTGTCTAATTTGGCAGCTTTTACCAACTCACAGATACATTTGTGCCAAAATACTGTGGAGGAACAAAAGCTAAGGTTAAGCCTCTTTTGCCATTCGTTTTTCAGAACAGACCTGTTACCCATTTTTGGGTTGTGACCCACCAGCTGAGATCCACTGATTTAGAGGCTCATTATAAATATGTGACCCTGGAGCACAACACCAGTCTTAAGTCGCTGGGGTATATTTGTAGCAATAGCCAACAATACATTGTATGGGTCAAAATTATTGATTTTTCTTTTATGCCAAAAATCATTAAGATATTAAGTAAAGATCATGTTCCATGAAGATATTTTGTAAATTTCCTACTGTAAATATATCAAAACTTAATTTTTGATCAGTAATATGCATTGCTAAGAACTTCATTTGGACAACTTTAAAGGTGATTTTCTCAATATTTTGATTTATTTTTTTGCACCCTCAGATTCCAGATTTTCAAATAGTTGTATCTCAGCCAAATATTGTCCTATCCTAACAAACCATACATCAGTGGAAAGATTATTTATTTTGCTTTTGTGGTCCAGGGTCATATATGTTAACAACCTCCAAATGTATTTTTGTCACTTTACAGCTGTATATATATTTTTTTACAGTAGTGCAATGCTATTTTTTCTTTATTTCTGTCAGGTCTCTTGGCGCAGAAGGCTGTGAAGGCTGGTCTCAGTGTCAAGCCGTACATAAAGACCAGTCTGTCTCCAGGCAGCGGAGTGGTCACATACTACCTTAAAGAGAGCGGCGTCATGGACTTCCTCTCACAGTTAGGGTGAGGAACTCATCACTGCCAGAGTCTGTCTGTCTGACTAGCTATGTTTCCATCCACCTATTTTTATGCGCATTTTGGAATATTGCATAAAAAAACACTGGATGGAAACGCCAAGATCTGCATAAATTCTAAAAATGCGCATAAAAAAATCTTATGCGCACGGTTGGGTAGGATTAACTTTTTATCCGATAAGTAAAAATGCGCATAAACACATTTGCCGAATAAATTCCTCCATGCGCATTGAAAAAGTCATGTGACTTTGCGCTGAGAGATGGGATAACTTGACTTGACTAGGAGAGGACTGATCTCGTTCACAGCATCTATATGTTGTTTTGGTCATTCTGAAATGCCTGAGCAAAGTCCGTCATCAAAGTATTTCTGTATAATTACTGTCTTTACACGACTGCGTTCCCAAACAGCAGCATCCACCTCCGAAAGCAATGACCGCATTTATTGCGTTACTTCTGCGCAAATAATTTATTATATATGAAAATGATTATATTCAGTGGCTTCTCCTAGTTTTCTTAGAGATACTTAGTGCCAGTTTATCAGAAAGTGACGATTTTGTTCTCTTTGACAAGTTGGATGGAAATGGTGCTTTATTCGCAAATGTTTTATGCGATATTCCAGTTTTGCGCATAAGTTAAATTCACATCTTTGGATGAAAACATAGCTACGGAGCCCTGCACATGACATGCAAGAAAAAATAAATAAATTGTGGGCACGATTTATTAATTCGTTCCCTCGAGTTACTAGATTATGCGCACGATTTACTAAATTGTTCCCTCGTTTTAAGTAAATCGTGCGCACCAAATAATAATTAGTTGTACTTCCTGTCCGCGTACATTCTCATAAACAGTTGGGAATGAGTTATAGAAACATTCTGATAGGAGATAATGATTAAAACATGTGCACAATTTTCTTAAAACGAGGGCACAAATTAGTAAATTGTGCGCACGATCTAGTAAATCGAGGAAGCAAATTAATAAATTGTGTGCACGATTTACTTAAATCGAGGGAACAAATTAATAAATCGTGCCCACAATTTATTTATTTTTTCTTGCATGTCATGTGCGGGGGCTCCATACATAGCTACTGACTGAGGGGCCGTTCACACAGAACACATCTTTGCGTCTAAAAACGCAAGACGCAGCGCTCCGGAATGGTTTTAATAAAAGCACAGAGCAGAATCATGTTGGCGTCAAATAAAAAAGTTGCCATGCCAACTTGCTACTGTAAACAAAAGCTTGCATTGTTTGCCCCGTCTTCTGATTGGTCCTCTGTTTTGGGATTGACATTGTTGAGTGGTGCTGCGTGCAAAAGTTGAAATTCTTTTTAGTCTTAAATGTGCGAGACGCTGCAAAAGACGTGAGTGCAACGGTCATACACGTCTGTTTAGCACGTGTTTACATAGAAAAACAATGGGAAAGTAGCGCATTGTAGCCCCAGTTTTATTTTCAGTATTATCTATATACTATTATATTATTTTAATTAGCTTTTATTTTTATGTTGAGTTTTATTTTATTAATTTTCAGTTCAGTTTTAGCTTTAGCTAGTAATTTTAGTTCTTCAACTTGAACTTAATTTCATTTAGTTAAGTTTTGTATCTTTAAGTTTAATATTTTTGCTTTTGTCATTTTTGTTTTTTGAAAATACGTTTCTATTTAGCTTTAATTTGATTTTTATTTCAGTTTTAGTACAGTTTAGTAAAGTAGTATTAGTCATTTTAGTACTTAACTAAACTACTTTAGAACAGTTAGTTGCCAAGGCAACATTTCAGATTTTCGTTTAGTTTTTTTTTTTTTTTTTTTTTGTAGTTTTTCATCGTATATCTGTATTTTATTTCAGCTTTATTTCAAGTAGCAAAGCCAAAATTAAAGATTTCTAATAGTTTTAACAATAACAATGCATGTTTTTATATATATATATATATATATATATATATATATATATATAATATTATTTGTGCGTGTTTAGTTTCGAGGTTGTTGGTTACGGCTGCATGACCTGCATTGGAAACAGCGGACCCCTTCCAGAGCAGGTTGTAGAGGCGATTACTCAGGTAAACAAGCTTTTACTCTTCATTCTAGAATGTTTTTGGATCATTTTAGAACAGTTTTTAATGATTTCTTTCTGTCTCAGGGTGATTTGGTTGCTGCGGGTGTCCTATCTGGAAACAGAAACTTTGAGGGTCGCGTCCATCCCAACACACGCGCCAATTACCTGGCCTCTCCTCCTCTGGTCATCGCCTATGCTATAGCAGGCACAGTGAGAACAGACTTTGAAAAAGAGCCTTTAGGTGAGTAATAGTTACCAGGCATTTAATCTAACCAGTGGTTGGTTCTCCCTCACCAATGTTTCTCGGTCCGTCTCGATCCAGCTGTGAACTCCCAGGGAAAAGAGGTTTTCCTGAGGGACATCTGGCCCACGCGAGAGGAAATCCAGGCTGTGGAGAGACAGTTTGTCATTCCTGCCATGTTTAAGGAGGTCTATGAGAAAGTTGAGGTACTGTTGACTTATAAACTCCTTTGTCATGAATCAAAACCGTGTCTGTATAACAAAAACACCATTAGTTCTTTGTTTTAAAAGTGTATATATAGTAAATTAAACCATAGTGCCTGTCTATTTTCATATTTAGAAAGTGAATGAAAGCTGGAACTCCCTGAAAGCTCCTTCTGACAAGCTGTATACCTGGGATCCCAATTCTACTTACATAAAATCCCCTCCTTTCTTTGATGGACTGGTATTGTATATCGTTTTATTTTGTCTGAGAGTTCAGTATCATACCTATACCCTAATAAAAAATGAAGGGTATTTTAGTATATGTGACCCTGGACCACAAAACCAGTCATAAGGGTCAATTTTTTTCAAAATTGAGATTTATACATCATCTGAAAGCTGAATAAATAATCTTTCCATTGATGTATGGTTTGTTAGGATAGAACAATATTTGGCTGAGATACAACTATTTGAAAATCTGGAATCTGAGGGTGCAAAAAAATCAAAATATTGAGAAAATACTTAATATCCTAATGATTTTTGGCATGAAAGATATATCAATAATTTTGACCCATACAATGTATTGTTGGCTATTGCTACAAATATACCCCAGCGACTTAAGACTGGTTTTGTGCTCCAGGGTCACATATGTTAAATAAAAAAGTACCTATTTTTTAAATAATAGTATATATTTATGTGTGAAATGAATGTAATGTTTTCAGTCACTTAATTGCATGTTAAATTGAAGTGTATTATAGGTTAAATTTATATTAAATGCAGAAATAGCTCAAATTTAAAATGCTTTTTGATCCACTTAAGTATATCTTTTATATATAATTTCTGTATTACTTCTGTTGTCTTTTAAATATGGTTAAAGTACTGCTGAATGTGCTGACAAGCATTTATGATAAACTAAAATTTCTATTATCATGTATTTAAATGTTACTACAAATTTTTAATGATGAAGTTGTAATTTAGTACATTTGAAATATATTAACTTTAAATGTAATATTGAATAAAGTTAGAATTATCAAGTACTTTGCATGTTCTTAAGTATGTCAAAAAAGTGCAGTTCTTTAAAGCTCAACACTAAAGACTATTGAAACATAATGATTTAAATTGGATTTTAAAGTCAAATTTAATTTGACATTATTACATTTTAAAAGTGTTCTTAAGTGTGTTAAGAAATGGTAATGAAAATGTCTCTCTTTAAGTCACTTAAGTGACCTTTAATTTTATTAACATTATATGAAGAGTTCATTTGCAAAAACAGATAATCTGTTTTTAACAATTTTCAAAAATCATGTTTTTTCATTGTGCAATTAATCTCAATCAAACTACAGTTGGGTTATTTTGATTAAGTAAAAATAATTTTAAAAAAAAATACAGTTAACCAACACGATAAAACACAATAAAAACATGATAACATAATAAAAAATATGATTTTTGAAAATTAAAAAAACAGAGTTATCTGTTTTTGCAAATAAACTCTTCATATGTAAGTACAGTGTTTTAAAAATATGCTTTTAAGATTTGAAGTACACTTCAAGTGCGCATTCAACACAGTTAAGCACCCTTCTTTTTCACAAGGTTTGGCAAGAACTGTAAACCTAAGTTTCTTTGCTGTTGTTACATTTTTAGACCCGGGAGCTGCAGACACCAAAGTCCATAACAGACGCGTATGTGCTGCTCAATTTGGGAGATTCTGTGACCACGGACCACATCTCGCCCGCGGGAAACATTGCTCGTAACAGTCCTGCTGCACGATACCTGACCAACCGCGGGTGAGACGTAGTATTCAACAATTCAAGCTGTTACACACCTGTCTCTGTGAGATCTGGTGTGATATAAATAGTTGAGTGCAATAAAGTTCTATATCGTCTTCAAAATGAGATATGACTCACAGTGGGTAATGAAATATTGTTTCTAATCCTAGACTCACCCCGAGAGAGTTTAACTCATATGGTTCTCGTCGAGGGAACGATGCAGTCATGGCTCGAGGCACATTTGCCAACATCCGCCTTCTTAACAAGTTCATTAACAAGCAAGCACCTTGTACCATCTACCTTCCTACTGGAGAGAAGGTATGAAACTCTAATATTATAACAATGTCAAATAATATATATAAATGTATACAATTTTATTTATATTAAAAGTTAATATAAGATTATGCAGAAATGTATGTTTTTATCATATGTGACCCTGGACCCAAAATCAGTCGTAAGGGTCAATTTTTTTTTAAATTGTTCAGATTTCAGACTATGTATAAATCTCAAATAATCTTTCCATTGATGTGTGCTTTGTTAGGATAGGACAATATTTGGCTGAGATACAACTATTTGAAAATCTGAAATCTGAGGGTGCAAAAAAATCAAAATATTGAGAAAATCACCTTTTAAAGTTGTTCAAATGAAGTTCTTAGCAATGCATATTACTAATCAAAAATGAAGTTTTGATATATTTACGGTAGGAAATTTACAAAAGATCTTCATGGAACATGATCTTTACTTAATATCCTAATGATTTTTGGCATAAAAGAAAAATAGATTATTTTGACCCATACTATGTATTGTTGGCTATTGCTACAAATATACCTGTGCTACTTATGACTGGTTTTGTGGTCCAGGGTCACATATATATGTGTGTGTGTGTGTGTTTCTGTTCTTTTTCCCCAGATGGATGTGTTTGATGCTGCAGAGAAATACCAGCAGGCTGGCCATCCTCTCTTGATTCTGGCTGGCAAAGAGTATGGATCAGGAAGCTCTAGAGATTGGGCGGCTAAAGGGCCCTTCCTGCTGGTGAGACTTCACTACGTGTCATCTAGTGTTTCTACAAAACCAAATACTGAGACATTTATACATGAATTAGTTGCTCAGGTTGAAAAATCCACATTCGGGTAGAGAAATATATTGTTGTTGTCTTGGACAAGATGATCAATTTCTGTCTGGAAGCTACATGGCAATCCTAGTCAATTTCAATCCTGTCTGCATGTGATGTCCCCTGTGAAAAAGAAGTGTGCTTAAGTGTGTTAAATGCACACGTAGTGTACTTCAGATCTTAAAAGTATATTTTTAAAATACTGTACTGCTGTACTGTAGATAATATAACTTTAATGAAATAAAAGGCAACTTAACACTTCTTAACACACTTAAGTACACAAGTAAAAGTGCACTTAGTAATAATGTCAAATTAAAAGTTTAACTTCAAAATCATCATGTTTTAATAATCTTTTGTTGTGCTTTGAATAAGTGCACTTATTTTGATGTGTTGACTAACTCACTAAAGCACATGTACCCCGGTTTCACAGACCAGGCTTAAGCCTAATCCTAGACTAAAACGTAAGTCTGAGCTGTTTCAACTGAAAGAAACTTGCACTGACTGATCTTAAAATATATCAGTGTCTTTGTTTTGTCTCAAGATGCACACTAGTAATGTTTTTTTCTAAGTATGTTCATAAAAATGACTTAAATGTCCTAATTGAACTATGGCCTAATCCTGGCTTAGTCTAAGCACTGTCTGTGAAACCGGGCCGTAAAGTACTTGATTATAATTTTAACAGTAGTGTGTTATTTGATGTTACATTTGAAGTTAATATAACGTACAAATGTATAATTACAAATGCATTTAAATACATGACATACAAGATTCAATAGAAATTACTTTAAAGGATATTTTAGTTTACCATAAATGCTTGTCAGTACATTCAGCAGGACTTTAACCATATTTTATAGACAATAGAAGTAATTATGAAATTTCATGTAAAGATGTACTTAAGTCCTACTTAAGTGTGTTAAAAAGCACTCTAAAGACCATTGTACATTGCATTTTTGTCTGAAATTTTTGCACGTTGAAAAATAAATACGACCTCATGTTGTCAATCACTGCCTCATGAAACATTCGTCCATCATAAAAAAATTCGGACCAGGTTTGATTTCCTGCGTTTTCGCATCTGTAGCAAGCATTTTGATAGGAAAGGATGACGAACACGAAAAAAAAAAAAAAAAAAAATGCATGCAAAAATTTCGGACTCAGTGTGCAAGGACCTTAAAATTCAGCTAAATGCATGTTATACAATTTTAAACTATAAAACATTTTCATTTAATTGCAGTTAACATGCATTTGAGTGTCTGAAAACATTAAGTTCACACTTAGGTATATTCTTTAAAAAAATATATTATCGTAAGAAGGACTCTTAAAAAAAAAAAAAGTATACTAAAGTGCACTTCTTTACACTTTTGTGGTTGGCAAACAGCAGTGGTTTCTGGATATATGACAGAAGAGTCTGCTGATGTTGGTTTTCTCCCTCAGGGCATCAAAGCTGTGCTGGCGGAGAGTTACGAGCGCATTCATCGCAGTAATCTGGTTGGGATGGGCGTCATCCCTCTGGAGTATCTGCCGGGGGACAGCGCTGAGAGCCTGGGGCTCAGCGGCCGCGAGCGGTTCTCTGTGATCATTCCTCCACAGATCACGCCCAGAATGACTGTCGACATCAAGGTAGAGCGCCGCCAACTGAGCCTTAAATCAGCCGCTCTCAACTGGTTTCTCTTCAGGAAACATTTTACATCAAGTGACCAGCCAATACCAGTGTACAACAGAAAACGAAAATGAGCTTAAAATCAAAAACCTAATATGCATTCATATTACAGATCATATTCATATTGCATCAGGCAAAATGCACTATTATTAACTTTTTTTACATTTTGTAGCAACAAGGTTAAAGGATCTTTATCTATTGCATACGTATTACATACATGTAGTAAATGTTTTTTTCTTAGTTCCTCGTCCCACAGTGCAACAAGAAACAAAACCAACAGTGAATTATGGACATACACACACTTAGTTTAAAAAAAAAAAAAAAATAGAATATATAACAGCAGATGTTATCATCTTAGCAATCAATGAATGTGGGATTGTATTATATTGTTTTATTTATATATATATATATATATATATATATTAGTTTTTATTATATATTTATTTATTTATTTATTTTTTAATTATAAAAATTAATTATGCTTATTTTTTATTTTTTTGCTATTCCCTGAGACCCAGGCCTGATAAAGAACCAAATTCTTAAATTAATAATTAATCTTTTTTAAAGAAATTAAAAATATATAAAGAATTAATAATTTTTAATAATAAAGTTTTAATTTAAATAAACCTGAAATAACATCCAAGTATTAGATGAGAACTTCATCTTAAAAACGTAAAATAAAAAAATTTGAAATGTTGCATTGGCCACTAACTGAAATAAAAAAAATTAAAAAAAAAAAATTAAATAAGTTGAAGTACTAAAATCACTGAATCTGAAATTGGAAAAACAAATAAAATAAAATGTGTGTGTGTGTGT